>JAWPHD010010744.1:0-90433 GCA_037043455.1 Cyrtodaria siliqua | reverse complement strand
CGTCAAGATCGCTACATCCTTGTAACACACCTTCGTAATAGAAGAATAACAGCGACAGATATTGCCAGACGTTTAATAGGCGTCCATAATAGAAACGTGAGTGATCAAGGAGTACGAAATCGACTACGGATCATGGGATAGAGAGCGAGAAGACATTTTGTGGGATTAGTATTGACTGGAAGACACCGGCGAATTCGGCTTCAGTGGGCCAAAAGGTATTTGAGGTTCACCAGAGCAGACTGGGCAAATGTCGCCTTTACAGATGAGTCCAGATTTAATCTTCAGAAGTCTGACGGCAGAGAGCGAATTTATCGACGACATGGGGAACGATATTCGGATAATTGCGTCAACGAAAGATCTCATTTTGGAGGAGGGTCAGTGATGGTTTGGGGAGGTATTAGTTTGCACACTAAAACTGATATGGTGGTTGTTCGAGGAAACCTGAACGCAGACCAATACCAGCAACAAATACTTCGACCAACGCTTATTCCCCATATTCGCGCTAACCGTGGGATGACATTCATGCAAGACAATGCACCTTGCCATACTGCAAGAACTACCCGTCAGCTACTTCAGGGCAACAACATTCGAATAATGGAGTGGCCGCCATGTAGTCCGGATTTAAATCCAATCGAACATGTGTGGGACGAAATCGACCGTCGTGTGCGACAGTTACCAAGGCAACAAAATATTGCTGACCTCACAAGGGACATTGTCAATGTTTGGAATAACATACCTCAGCGTTTTCTACATAACTACATAAATTCCATGCGACAACGCTGTTTAGCTGTTGTACACGCAAACGGCTGTCATACGCGATATTGATTTTTGTAAATTTTGAAATTACTGGTATCTATGAATTTCGATACAATAAATTTCTTTGAATTTCATAAAATACTTTGCTTTACTGATGTGATTACTTATAGA
Source organism: Cyrtodaria siliqua (assembly GCA_037043455.1). Taxonomy (NCBI): domain Eukaryota; kingdom Metazoa; phylum Mollusca; class Bivalvia; order Adapedonta; family Hiatellidae; genus Cyrtodaria; species Cyrtodaria siliqua. Next base: position 89,506 of record JAWPHD010010744.1, on the reverse strand, counting down.
ACATTTTTCAATACATTTATTTCCAATTTCACATATATTTTATTTTTCTGAGACAAATAAATAAGAAAATAACAAGTGATCGGTTAGCAATTTTGACTAGTGTATAATGACATGCTCTATACCTGATTGTCAGAATCAACCAGTTTCTCGTCCTGCTCAAAACAAAATAGTGTCCGGAAGAAATGAAGTAGCGTCTATATAGAAAAAAAAGTATTCTGATCAATTATCGTTTTATCTAAAAGATATCTGTAATTGTATGTGTCTCATCGACGCAATCAGGATATATAACATTGACAAATGTTGATGTGTCAAATCCACAGACGAACTTGCTAGGGTGATAAATGAGTAAGCTGTTGCTAATGAACGTCATCGTGTGACGATCGATATGAAACATTACTTGGCTGAATTTGTCCTCTTTGTGTCAATCATTTCTTTGTGTTGTAATGATAACTAAAACGAAATAAAAACCGTTCATTTAAGAATACATTTCAACAAAATCATGATTTATGAGGCATTAAGATCTTAGCACATTTTAGGCTGTGACCTGAAATAATTATACTGAGTCAAAAAAGAAAGAGTGCATGCAGTCAAAGTTGCATAATCAGCCTCAATACGTATATTACATTGCTGTAAACTGTTACATCATACATGTGTTCAAACATCCTAACTTTATGTTTGAGCATATACCTGTTTTATTTTTGCATTAATATGTCTGTGGTTTGAAAAGAAATGAAACGTTTTAAATTCATAAGACATTTTAGAAAACTGTTTTTCTGTTCCACAGCATGCAAAATATTCAACTTCATGCATTTTGAATTTTTTGTTGTACGATTTGTTTACGTTTAAGGGACTCAAACTTTGTTATGAAGTAAACTTTCGTACAACGATATCACTCCTTTATTAATGTACCAATGTTGTATATTTTAAAACTTGTTTTGCTAAATTTTCATTACAGGCTTTTGAATATTTCCAAAAATAAGTGTGCACACTCTATTTTGATTCGATATACATTACACCTAACTCTTGTACTTTTCAAAGTTCATTTTTCTATTTAACCAGATTCTATTTTTCCTTTTTGCTTATAATGGTAAGACTTTCTCATCCAATAAGCACATTGATGAGTGAAGTGATCCCTTCCTAGTCGTCAGTTCTGATTCGTAAACAGTGACTAATCGGAAGTATTTTTATTGGCTTTCTAAATCTTATTCCCGTGATGTATTTAAAATGGCAATATTCTGTTAAGATATGAATGCTCTGCTGGTCACTCAAGATCATTCTTGTGATGCATACGCATTTAATAGTATCAAAGCGACTAATCCGAAATAGTTAATAATGAAAAACCTTAATCATCTGAAAAGTCCCATTTTTCTGGTTTAAAAGGCCGTTGGTGTTATTTATGATTAACATTGTGATCATGATTTAATTAAACATACTGAGAAAATAGCAATATATGAAAATGTCCAAAATAAGTGAATGCAATATATCTCGATGCAACACAAAAACGCATTTTAGAGGCTTTGGGAGATTTGAGTAAAACACTGTACTATATCCATTAAATAGACAGACAGTCAATAATTAATGAAAGATTTGAGGATTAAATAAACAGAACAGAACAAACTACTGAAAAAAAAATTGCGGATTTTGTTTATTATATTCCATGATAATGTAATCAAATGATTCAGTAGATCTTGTCAATAATAAATTACCTATGTTTTGTCAAGTCTTATCCTTAATGCATGATTAAAACACAATGTCAAATACAGTGATAATACTTAATAGACATTTCGACATGCGTTACATATCATGTATGAATAAAGGCTAGGTTTATTTACTCATTTAGTGGTGAATAGATTTGTACTGAGTCAGGCTGCTTGCAAGTGTGTGTTTGCCTGTAGAGTTTCTGCGAGATGCATGACCCTTCTATTTTTTCTCAATATCACAAATTGTATCCGTTTTACTCGCATTTGTACTTCAAAGCTTTAACAGAAAAAGGAAAGGCAGTAATTTGTTGGAAGGGGTGAGGTTAAACATATTTCGTATACACTTCTCAAAATAATATAAGGATCACCAGAACATTTCGCCATATGCTTACCGCTGAAATTGGGTACAAGCAAATGGTTGCACAGACAGATCACGCAAATTGGACATTTCCAGGTCGTCCACATTAAATAAAAGACCAAATTTTCGATAGATATTGTTCTGTAAATATAAAGATTTCCGATATTTTTGAGAATTTCTTAAAATCTATATTTTGCCCAAAAATAACAAAAGTTACAGTTTCAGACAGTATTGCCAATGTATTCATAGCTTTCAATCACAACGGTACCAATACATCAATGCACGCGAACTTAAAGTTTACCCCAAAATTGATAACGTTGGCAAATTAAAACTATACACAACAGTGTTTGACGGTAATAGTATACACCTACACTTATTCTTATTCCAGTCTGTAACTGGTTGAAATAATAGCAATAATCTAGCTTTAAAAAAGAAAAGCATGTACTCTAATATAATATATCGTAGTTGTTGTTTTTTCTTTTGATATCTCTGTTACTTGGAAGTTATCGTCGATATTAAGTGTTATGCTTTCTTTTTATTAAGTTAAATGACAGTAAGAAAGTGTCGTGGTAAGTGAGCGAATATGAAGAGAATTTAAATAATGTTCTACTTAATACTGTTTGAAAATCTCCTGCGAACTACTACTGTTTGAATATTGGGATATTCGTCAAGGCAAGACATGCTTGCAAAATATCATAAAATTGAAAATGTCTGCACATTCGCGGATGTTCATTATACCCTTCCATCATGTCCGTAGATAATTTAATTATTAAAGGAACGAGTACGTTGGTATTTTATTGTAAAGATATATTATCTTAAAGCATGTAGACAATCTTCTTTCTGCATCAAGATGGAAATCAATGTCATGACCGTCTGCTGACAACTAACAATGCGCCGTTATAACGTTGTAAAGTGCGATCAATTAATGATACAGCAAAGGGGTTAAAGTCCCGCGCATAGAGATAACGGCATCAATATGTACTATTTTGGGGCACACTTATTTGGGGGAATTGAGATATTATTTTGTAATAAACAGGCACTCTTGGTTCTAATTCTGTATTGTTATGTTAAGAGAGTTAAGATTAAATAACGTACCGTTTTGAATGCGTTGTGTACCAGAAAACACGCTTGTCAAGAGAATCTTCGCATGAGATGGTATTTATTCAGGGAGATTTCTCCATCACTTAAGAATGTTTTGTTTACCAGAAAAGCACACTTGTCAAGAATATCTTCGCATGGATGATATTTATTCCGTGGAATTTCTCCATCAAATAACTCATGAATAGTGTCACCCATTGTGCTCAAGAGTCGTATTTGACTTATTTGTTGCATGCATACATGTACATTGTAATGTTATTTGGGATGGCATACTCTCCCATTTCTAGACATATAAGATAGGTATTTCCCACATGTGATATTATAAGAATCCATCATAAGTATCCATGTGAGATAGGCAAATCTCACCCGAGGGTCAGAATTTCAACCACAGACGAGGCTCGGCCGAGTTCCTGGTTGCAATTCAGGAACCCGTTTTATGAAACAAAATAAGACCATTTCGATCGTAAATCAATTTCTTAAATGCTTCACAATAAATTACACTTTTCAAATAAACGTGATTTGATTTCATTTTCTTATACACGTGATATTTCTGCACTACGTGAACACATAATGGTCTGCATTAAATGCCTAATTAGGTGAACGATTTTAAAATTTAAGACATCGTAAGTTGTTTAATAAAACAGGGCTCTGTTTCTGAGGATGAGATTTACGTATCTCACATGGATAAACTCATAATGGATTACGTTTGTTCCATTATGTGCTTATTACAGGCATCCTTCAAATGACTGTATTTGATTTTACGCTGAAATAAGGCAAGGTCACCAACGTGACGTCATAACGTTTCATGTAACAGTCACATGTCATTGTAAGATAGAGTTATCTCGCATGAGGAAACCATCTATCTCACATGACTAGAAATGGGAGTGAACTCTGTCTTACATGAGACGTCATAACGTCACGTTGATGTCGCCTTATTGTAGCGTTAATAAAATACAGTTATTGAAGTTACTTATTGTTTTATGCCTAATGGGAGAAACATAATTAATCGTGACCCTCGGGGTCAAAATTGCAACCAGGAACTCGGCAAAGCCTCGACCCTGGTTGCAATGCTGACCTTCGGGTGAGATTTCCCTATCTCACATGGATAATCATGGTAGATTCGTATAATCCAAATAAAAAAAAGAGTTTTTTAAAGAGCTTTCGTAGTATCGAGATCAAAACGGAGATCTCTGGGATCATAAATTTACATTAAGATGTAACTTTAAGGGATGGATTCAGATACTTTACAACCGCTAGAGAAGCATATAGATACAGGTTCGGAATTAGTCATGATTCGTGGTCTTGTTGATTAACTGATTGAACCACGTGGGGCAAGAGGCGATTTAGATACAATGTATGACACAGTTTCATTATTAAACTAATACATTTTAATTTTAAAATATTCAGGAGCATTGTTCTCAATTTGTTGTTATTTTAAGGAAATAAATCGGATATAGTGTTTCCGTAGCGTCCGTCCGTCACGCTGTAGGAACCCCATTTGTTACAACGTCGCTATCTGTTGTAGCCGTCCGTAAAAGTTACAATTTGTGTTCTAAATGTTACACTAAACGCTATATGTTACAATCTTACCGCAAATGTTACAAAATGTAGTTGTGATAAAAGTTACAACGTCTACGCTATCTGTAACAACATTTTTACTTGTAACAAAAGTTACAACACTTTGTCCGTAAATGTTACACTGGCATTGGCATCATCTCCGAAGCTTTGGAAAGTGTTGGATTTTGCTAGTACACTATATTCATAATATGTATAAGTGTATTTAGGTAATTGCAACAACCTTATTTTGTTGATTTACACTATTCAGCTAAACATGTACATGCACAAAGCATTATACGAGGGGCGATAAAGAATTCTCGGAAAGTGTTTCTCACTATATTACTTTTGTTTGAATTCAGAAAAAAAAAAATCAAGTAATTTAGATATAAATTCTCTTGGTTTTATTTTATTTCAGAATGATTGCAACTTATAAATAACAATGCGTAGTCAATATGACTAGATTTGTTTCTATATATTTTAGTAAAGTTGGTTGACGGCCATAATGTGTAATGTGAATTTAAATTTACTTTTACTCTTATCAATTTTATTAGCTTTGTGTGCGTGCGTGCGTGCGTGCGTGCGTGCGTGCGTGTATGTATGTATAATATTTATACCTATGATTTGTTGTTTGCATACAGTTATACTGTTAAAAGTGATTAATTTGTAAATAAAAAATAAAATGTTACTATGATAATCTTTTTTTTTTTGTAAATTTATTTCTAAATAATGTCAATGTCCGTGATCATTTTTGGTGGTCTAAATAAGGAATAGAATTCACTTAGAAAAACTAATCGAGATACCGATAAAGTTGGTTTAACACATCATTTGATTGAACCGACGTAGACTATACTTGTGTTTGTTTTCGGCACATTTTAGTGGCTATATAAAGCACAGGGTATAAAAGGATAAACGCTTATAGCGGATATTTGGTCAAGTGGTAACGCGTTTGACTGTCAATACAGATGTCGCAGGTTCGATCCCCCGCTTTTCAAACTAAAACCACTAAGTCTTAGAAGTCTACTAAGACGTAAGACCGAGGTCCCGTGTGTATGCGCACGTTAAAGAAACCATTATCTTTAACGGATTTTGAGTTGTGGTCCAAACAAAATTTCCCTATATAATATAGTAAATAAAGCAACAAAATCCCATAACTCCACTTTTACTTTGCCCAGAGCTATGATTCATGCACTCTGCACAACCACTCTCTGCCCTTAACCAATGTTTCAATTTTCCTTTGATTCTGTCGAATGTTTTTTTAGTTATTTATGGTTCAAACAAATATTTCCTAAAATAGTATATACGATATAGTAAATAAAACCACAAAGTCCCATAAATCCACTTTTAGTTTACCTAGAGTTATGGTTTCTGCACTCTGTAAATCCACTCACTGTCCTGTATGAGTGTTTCAAGTTTAAATTGAATCCCATAAATAGTTTTCTAGTTATTTTCCAGACAAAAGATTCATTATATACTATATATTGATTAAGTAATTATTAAATCAAGGGTCATAACTCTGGTGTTACTAAGGCGACTCCAACCATACTTGAGCAAAAGCGAGTCCACATAGGGACAAACATTTATACAAAATATTACGTGTATGTGCCTTATGGTTACCAAGATATAGCTCCAGACGGACGCACTAACGGACGTGGGATCATAACATACAAACGTTTTCGTCAATCAATGTTCCTCAAGCAGTCAAGAAGGCTATTGGGTTCATTGTTTTTTCCTGTCTGTATTTGCGTGTTTTGTTATGCAGTTTAATAACTACGCTGTTTGTTTTAAATAGAGTATATGGAACCTATGACCCGCCGTCAATATCCGAATATCCGGAGGATAGTTTCGCAATTGCCACTGGATCACGTTTCCTCACTGTTTTTTTTCGTGTGTGACGTTGCTACCTGAAGAAATATTTGGTTCATATATACGTATCGGAATTTTTTTACGTTAGCAGTAAAAAATATTTATCCGCATGTTTTTCAGGAATGTTTATCTATTAATTTGTGAACCACAGTAGGTACTATGCAGTGTACGTGCATCTGTATGTTTTTCTAAAAAAAAGTGTTTCTGTTGCGGAATATTAGAAGGATTCATAAAATATCTTACTTGTACCATTGTTAGCCCACTGTATGATTGTTTTGATAACGACTGCATTAGACGACGTATTCATAATGACTGCAAAACACGACATATTCCTTCAATTTGTTTTTTGCTTTTCTTTGAGTAAAGGAATAATTTATTTTCGGACGACGTGAGGGAGAAATAAAATACTACAAACAATACTAGAAATTCATAATCATGAATCGCTCATGATGGTTTAGAAGTCTAGGTCGGTTATGTATGCCATAGATTTCATATATATACATATACTTACATGTTAAAAGTAACTATTAAAACCGTACGCCTAATCTGCCTCTTCCTTGAAACCGCCTATGGAAAACATTCGTACGTACAGAAATGTGTGAAACACACTACTAACATTTATAAAAAATACTTTAATAGCACATTTAAATACTGTTTATAAGCTTCGGAAATGATGCCAATGTCAGTGTTACATTTACGACAAGGTAAGGTTGTTGCAATTACCTAAATACACTTATAAATATTATAAATATAGTGTACTAGCAAAATCCAACACTTTCCAAAGCTTCGGAAATGATGCCAATGCCAGTGTAACATTTACGGACAAAGTGTTGTAACTTTTGTTACAAGTAAAAATGTTGTAACAGATAGCGTAGACGTTGTAACTTTTATCACAACTACATTTTGTAACATTTGCGGCAAGATTGTAACAGATAGCGTTTAGTGTAACATTTAGAACACAAATTGTAACTTTTACGGACGGCTACAACAGATAGCGACGTTGTAACAAATGGGGTTCCTACACACGCCCTTGTTGACGAAACTCATTTTAGACCGTACAAGATATTAAAAAAATCCGTCTTCGCACAAATGTTGATTATATCAAAAGGTTTTCATTAAATAATAAATACATGACCTTGAACTTGAAGGTCAGGACTCAGTATTTTGTGTGAAAATTGCTTATGCTCCATCCACAATGTTTGAGGTAAGAAGCTGAAACGTTATGGGACGCTTGTTGATGATGATAGAATGTTATTAAAGGTCTGAGATTTCACCTTGACCATCAAGGTCAAGATTACGACTTAGTATATTGCCTGGTAATATATTGAGGACGGAACTCTTTCTAGACAGTTCTAGGTAAGGAGCTGATTTTTTATGGTAAGCCTGTTGAGGATGAGAAAATGTTGATAAATGACTGAAGTACAGCATCAAGGTCAAGGTCAGGACTTAGTTTTAAATGGTTAATTGACGGAACATAAAATAAAATGTAATTCAGTGCACTTTCATATGCTGTATGAGCGTGAAGTACATTATTCAAGTGGAATCTTCTCAAACGACATGGAAATAGAATCCTTTGGTAATAACATTGTGAAAACGAGTTATATGAGAGAATTATGTACCAGACTGATTTAGCTAATGGCGACATGCTGCTGTTGAAAAGATTATCCACTCCCAAAACAGGAAATTAATTAAAAGTTTATGGAGACCATTTGCCTTTAGTATTTTAAATTAACGTTAAAGTCAAATTCAAATCAGATTAGTTTTAGTATCGCTATTTGAACATACGCACTTTTATCGAGACTAATTGTTTTCTGGCGAAATCGGTTGGAAATCTTTATAAATAAGAAATGGAAGAGAATCGATTAGAAGTAGCCGAGATGCAATCCGGTGCTTCCATTTAATCTGTAGTTGTCTTTGTAGATTGGTTTTAAAAACACGGTTGTTTTAGCTTAGATATTCTAGTCCACTTGATTAAATTTGAATATGTCAATGGTAAAAATTATGATATGATCAATGTAACTATAGATTTATATCTAAATATTTTCAAATAACTATTGCTCTCCATCGGTACAACAGCAAAACGTTAATGAAAATTGTGGTGCGAAACCATGACACATGTATTTAAACCTGTTCATATTACTTGTTTCATATTTCAGTATTTATTGACTTTCACACTCACGTTTGTTTAGTGCTGTGTGGCGGCCGTAAAAAGTCGCCCCGACTACAAATCTGTAGTTTTATTATTTACTGGTCCTTTGGCATCATCAAGCCCATTCTGTGTTTCTTTAAAGTAGAATATCGCTTAAGCCGGTGCTAGGAAGCGTGAGAGATGTGAGGTGTCTTATAATTACCTCTCATGAACAGACTCAATAAAACCAAGTCTGCCACTTTTCTCTTGTTTGTGTTTGTTGCTTCCAAGGGATCACCTTTTCAATATTTATTAATAAATAAAATCCCGATACGTCAGTCGTGTGACTTTACAGACAGGTCGTTTCAAGAAATACATTTCCTTTGATGAATACTAAGATTAAATCGTTTAATTTAGGGTAACAAAAGGGGCGTGGCTATACCATACTACCAATACCACTCTGACGTCATAAGTACACCAGTAATAAGTGCTAAGCTACAACAAAATATAGAGTATGTCTCAGCTCGTTGGCTATTTAAAAACCTCGATGAGCTACGCCCATCTCGGTGTTTAAATAAGCCAACTCGCTGAGATCAGACTATATATATTACTTGTAGTAGGTCCGAAAACATATGAGCATGTAATTCTAACGTTATGAGTAGTAAACTAGTCACATACAAAAAGAGAAAAAGAAATAGGGATGAGCCGTATAAAATGATCCTATAGCAACATATATCATGAACAACACTAACAGACATAACATGCCACACTAAAAAGAAACACAACCATACATCTCGCCCAATAGAGCCAATCACCATAAAAAAAACTACATTCCCCCGCTATATATATCTGCTTGTTATTGGTTAGGGTGTAACCACCGCTATATATATAGCTGCCTTATTCGTTGAGTGGAAACACCGTTATATATAGCTGTTTGTTATTTGTTAGATATAGAAAATGATATTGGGTAAAGCTATATATCGTAACCCGCAAACCTGGTGCTACAATTTATGCACGTTCTTGAGTTGAGAAATTACGTCTATAAGATGTTTAAGCCCTCGCAATGCGAAACACTGAAGACGTGTACAATCCGTTGACGAGGTAGATTCATGAAGTTTTGTGATTGTTATGGTACTTCAGAATCCATTACACTGTAAGTTGCCTGTTTACGCCTAACTTTACGAAAGGTCAACTTGTTTTTCTAAAATGCAAAATATGTTGCTTAAAGAGATTCGCCATGTCAATTTGAGCAGATTCATTTTCATTCAAGTAAGTGTTCCGAATTCTGAACATACGTAATTATATCAATGTTATTTGTCGACGTTTTAATTGGAGGAAATGCGTGTTTCAAATGTATTTAACTAGAACTTCATGCATTTTGAATTTTTGTTTTACGATTTGATTACGTTTGAGGGACTCATGCTTTGTTAGGGGGTAAAATCTCGTACCAAGATATCACTCCTTTCTTAATGTACCAATTTCGTATATTTTAAAACTTGTTTTGCTAAATGTTTCATTACAGGCTTTTGAATTTTTCCAAACATAAGTGTGCACACTCCGTTTTGACTCGGTATACATTACACCTAACTCTTGAATTTTTCAAAGTGCTTTTATCTATTTAACCAGATTCTATTTATTTTCTTTTTCTTCATAATGGTAAGACTTTCGCATCCAATAAGCACATTGATGAGTGAAGTGATCCCTTCCTAGTCGTCAGTTCTGATCCGTAAACAGTGACTAATCGGAAGTCATTCTATTGGCTTTGTAAATCTTATTCCCGTGATGTATTTTAGATGGCAATATTCTGTTGATTTATTGAATGCTCTGCTGGTCACTCGAGATCAAAATCTTATAAGACTTATTTCAATAAATCGCAAACAATTATCAATTAGTATTGCATTTTTGTGATGCATACGCATTTATTAGTACCGAAGCGACTAATCTGTAATAGTCAATAACGAAAAACGGTAACCGTCTGAAAAGTCCCATTTTCCTGGTTTAAAAGGCCGCATGTTGGTGTTATTAATGATTAACATTGTGATCATGATTTAAATAAGCATACTGAGAAAATAGCAATATATGAAAGTGTCCAAAATAAATGAATGCAATATATTTCGATGCAACACAAAAACACATTTAGAGGCTTTGAGAGATTTGAGTGAAACACTTTACTATATTCATTAAATAGACAGACAATGATAAATTAATGAGAGATTTGGGGCTTAAATAAACGGAACAGGACAAACTACTGAAATAAATTGTGCGTATTTTGCAGGACTGTGCGGATTTTGTTTATTTACACCACCGTAGGTATTCCATGATAATGTTATCAAATGATTCAGTGGATCTTGTAAATAATAAATTACTTGTTTTGTCAAGTCTTATCCTTATTGCATGATTAAAACAATATGTCAAATAATGTGATAATACTTAATAAACATTTCGACTTGCGACAAGGACTATCACAACCTGACTTCTATGGTGATGTGATTTATAAACTTCGTAAGATTCTAGGTCATGATCACTTTCATACTATCTTTGTTAAACTTGTTAAAAAGTTTATCAAAAGAGGTTATGACCCTATCATTTTGCAACCTAATGTATAATTAATGTTATGGTGATGGACCCTTTTACAGTTCGCCACTATGCTTTCCTCTTTAATTGTACGATGACCGGACAGGCTGTGGACCCTATGATGACGCCTACCTAAAGCCCATTGGGAAGGTGGCGTTTGATGTTTGTCCATGATCTTTCCTGTCGTGCCCTTAATGGTATTCTCTTACTGCTCTGGCTTCTGCCAAGTCATTGAGTACCTTCATTGTGGCTTTCTAGGCTATTGTTTTTTTTGTATTATATTTACACGAGCATATTTGTATTTTACTTATATTGCCTATTGATGCTGCCTTGTTGGTTAGAGATTAGATCATGGCGGGGATTTCTTTATTTACACTGTCCTGTTTTAATGGGATGACAGTAGGGTAAGTGTGAGGTTAGGTGCATTCTAGAACCGGTTTAAACCCCCCAGTGGCCTACTTTGCCACTGACCGTTCCAAGGCGGTAGCCCTATTGTCAACCCTTTTTGTGTTTGTGATGTCGTTTGCATTTATTATTGCTTTTGCCTTCTTGTTTGTCTGTTTGCGTGTTTGTTTCTGTGTTTTGTGGTTTACTGTCCTCCTTGAATGCTACTTTCCCTGTCCGATCTTTTTATATTTCTTTGCGTTACATATCGTTTATGAATAAATGGTGGGTTTCAACTCTCATTTAGTGGTGAATGGATTTGTACTGACTTAGGCTGCTTGCAAGTAGTGTGTTTTGCCAGTAGAGTTTCTGCGAGATGCATGACCCTTCTATTTGTTCTCAATATCACAAATTGTATTTGTTAGAAGGGGTGGGGTTAAACATATTTAATTTATACTCCTCAAAATAATTTAAGGATCACCAGAACATTTCGCCATATCATTACCGCTGAAATAGGGTACAAGCAAATGGTTGCACAGACAGAGCACGCAAATTGGACATTTCCAGGTCGTCTACATTAAATAAAAGACCAACTTTGCAATAGATATTGTTCTGTAAATATAAAGATTTCCGATATTTTTTAGAATTTCTTAAAATCTATATTTTGCCCAAAAATAACAAAAGTTACAGTTTCAGACAGTATTGCCAATTTATTCATAGCTTTCAATCACAAAGGTACCAATACATCAATGCACGCGAACTTAACGTTTACCCCAAAATTGATAACGTTGGCAGATTAAAACTATACACTACAGTTGTTTACGGTAATAGTATACACCTACACTTATACTTATTCCAGTCTCTAACTGTGTGAAATAATAGCAATAATGTAGCTTTAAAAAGGAAAAACATGTACTCTAATATAATATATCGTAGTTGTTGTTTTTTCTTTTGATATCTCTGTTACTTGGAAGTTATCGGCGATATTAAGTTTTATGCTTTCTTTTTATTAAGCTAAATGACAGTAAAAACGTGTCATGGTAAATGAGTCAGTATAAAGAGTATTTAAATAATGTTCTACTCTATAATGTTTAAAAACCTCCTGCGAACTACTACTGTTTGAATATTGGGATATTCGTCAAGGCAAGACATGCATGCAAAATGTCATAAAATTGGAAATGTCAGAACATTCGGATGTTCATTATACCCTTCCAACATGACCATAGATAATTTAAATATTAAAGGAACGAGTACGTTGGTATTTTATTGTTAAGATATATTATCTTAAAGTATGTAGACAATCTTCTTTCTTCATCAAGATGGAAATCAGTGTCATGACCGTCTGCTGACAACTAACAATGCGCCGTTATAACGTTGTAAAGTGCGATCACTTAATGATACAGCAAAGGAGTTAAAGTCCCGCGCATAGAGATAACGGCAGAAATATGGGCTATTTTGGGGCACACTTATTTGGGGAATTGAAATACTATTTTGTAATAAACAGGCACTCTTGGTTCTAATTCTGTATTATTATATTAAGAGATGTTAAGATTCAATAACGTACCGTTTTGAATGCGTTGTGTACAAGAAAACACGCTTGTCAAGAGAATCTTCGCGTGAGATGACACTTATTCAAGGAGATTTCTCCATCACGTAAGAATGTTTTCTTTACCAGAAAAGCACACTTGTCAAGAGAATCTTCGCATTAGATGATATTTATTCCGGAGGATTTCTCCATCAAATAACTCATGAATAGTGTCACCCATTGTGCTCAAGAGTCATATTTGACTTATTTGTTGCGTTGCATGCATGTACATTTTAATGATATTTGGGATGGTATATTCTCCCATTTCTAAACATATAAGATAGGTATTTCCCACATGTGAGATTATAATAATCCATCATTAGTATCCATGTGAGATAGGCAAATCTCAACTGAGGGTCAGAATTGTAACCAAAGACGAGGCTCTGCCGAGTTCCCGGTTGCAGTTCTGATTCCGAGGGCTTTTTTTTTAAGAAAATAAATCGGATATAGTGTTTTCGTATCGTCCGTCCGTCACGTCTTTGTGGACGAATCACATTCTAGACCGTACAAGATATTTAAATAATCCGTCTTCGCACAAATGTTGGTTAGGTCAAAAGGTTTTCATTAAATATTAAATACTTGACCTTGACCTTGAAGGTCAGGACTCAGTATGTACGCTTGTTGATGATGATAGAATGGTATTAAAGGTCTGAGATTTCACCATCACCATCAAGGTTAAGATCAGGACTTAGTATCTTGCCTGGAAATATATTGAGGACGGAACTCTTTCTAGACAGTTTTAGGTAAGAAGCTGACGTTTTATGGGAAGCCTGTTGAGGATGAGAAAATGTTGATAAATGTCTGAAGTTCACGTACAGGATCAAGGTCAAGGTCAGGACTTAGATTTAAATGGTTAATTGACGGAACATAAAATAAAATATAATTTAGTGCACTTTCATATGCCGTATGAGCGTGAAGTACATTATGCAAGTGGAATCTTCTCACAAGAGATCGAAATAGAATCCTTTGGTAATTACATTGTGAAAACGAGTTATATGAGAAAATTATATACCAGATTGATTTAGCTAATGGCGACATGCTGCTGTTGAAAAGATTATCCACTCCCAAAACAGGAATTAATTAAAAGTTTATTGAGACGATTTGCCTTTAGTATTTTAAATTAACGTTAAAGTCAAATTGAAATCAGATTAGTTTTAGTATCGCTATTTCAACATACGCACTTTTATCGAGACCAATTGTTTTCTGACGACATCGGTTGGAAATCTTTATTTATAAGAAATGGAAGAGAATCGATTAGAAGTAGCTGAGATGCAATCCTGTGCTTCCATTTAATCTGTAGTTGTGTTTGTAGATTGGTTTTAAAACTACTGTTGTTTTAGCTTAGATATTTTAGTCCACTTGATTAAATTTGAATACTTCAACGGTAAAAAAATTAATATGATCAATGCAACTATAGAGAAAAACGTTAATTAAAATTGCGGTTCGAAACCCTGACACTTGTATTTAAACCTTTTTCATACTTCTTGTTTCATATTTCAGTATTTATTGACTTTCACACTCACGTTTGTTTAGTGCTGTGTGTCGGCCGTAAAAAGTCGCCGAGACTACAAATCAGTAGTATTTTTACTAACTGGTATTATGGCATCATCAAGCCCATTCTGTGTTTCTTTAAAGTAGAATATCGCTTAAGCCGGTGCTAGGAGCCGTGAGAGGTGTGTCTTATAATTACCTCTCATGAACAGACTCAATAAAACAAAGTCTGCCACTTTTCTCTTGTTTGTGTTTGTTGCTTCCAATGATCACCTTTCCAGTATTTATTAATAAATAAAATCCCGACACGTCATTCGTGTGACTTTACAGACAGGTCGTTTTAAGAAATACAAAAAAATGCATTATAGCATGGCCCTTGACATTTCCGTGGATAAATACAAATATTAAATCTTTTAATTTAGGGTAACTAAAGGGGCGTGGCTATACCATACTACCACTACCACTCTGACGTCATAGTGTTACTAAGTACACCAGTACTTACAAATATAAAAAGATCGGACAGGGAAAGTACTATTCACAGAGGACAGTCAACCACAAAACACAGACACAAATACACAAACAGACAAACAAGAAGGCAAAGGTAATAATAAATGCAAACGACATCACAAACACAAAAGGGTTGACAAGTACCAAGCTACAACAAAATACAGAGTCTGTCTCAGTTCGTTGGTTATTTAAACACCTCGATGGGCTACGCCTGTCTCGGTGTTTAAATAAGCCAACTCGCTGAGATCAGAATATATCTTTTACTTGTAGTAGGTCCGAAAACATATGAGCATGTAATTCTAACGTTATGGTTAGTAAACTAGTCATAAAAAAAGGAAAAAAGAAATAGGGATGAGCCGTATAAAAAATATCCTATAGCAACATATATCATGAACAACACCAACAGACATAACATGCCACACTAAAAAGAAAACACAACCATACATCTCGCCCAACAGAGCCAAACACCATAAAAAAATATGCTCCCCCGCTATATAGCTGCTTGTTATTGGTTGGGGTGTAACCACCGCTATATATATCTGCTTGCTATTGGTTGGGGTGGATCCGTCGCTAGATATAGTAGCTTGCTATTGGTTCGGATGGAACCACCCCTATATATAGCTGTTTGTTATGTGTTAGATGGAACCACCGCTATGTATAGCTGCTTGTAATTGGTTGTAATGGAACCACCGCTATATATAGCTGCTTGCTATTTGTTAGATGGAACCATCGCTATCTATAACTGCTTGCTATTTGTTGGGATATATATTGATTGGTTTGAAACCGCTATATATAGTTGCTTGCTTTTGGTTGGGGTATGGAACCCCAGCTAAATATAGCTGTTTTGTATTGGAGTGGGTGGAATCTCCACTTTATATAGCTGCTTGATATTGGTTGAGGTGGAACCACCGCTATAAATAGCTGTTTGTTCTTAGTTGATGTGAAATCACCACTATATATTGCTGCTTATTATGGATTGGAAATAAAAACCCAATATATATATCTGATTTGGTGTTTATGGAGATGGAACCCCAGCTATATGCTATATATAGATGCAGCAAATGATATTGGGTAAATCTATGTCTCGTCACCAGCAAACCTGGTGCTACAATTTATGCACGTTCTTGAGTTGAGAAATTACGTCTATAAGATGTTTAAGCCCTCGCAATGCGAAACACCGAAGACGTGTACAATCCGTTGACGAGTTAGATTCATTAAGTTTTGTGATTGTTATGGTACTTCAGAATTCATTACACTGTAGTTTGCCTGTTTACGCCTAACTTTACGGAACGTCAACTTTTTGTTTTAAAATGCAAAATATGTTGCTTCATGAGATTCGCCATGTCAATCTGTGCGAATTCATTGCATTCAAGTGAGTGTTCCGAATTCTGAACATACGTAATTATATCAATGTTATTTGTCGACGTTTTAATTGCAGGAAAGGCGTGTTTCGAGTTTATTAACTAGATCTTATGTTCAAATGATATACATTATTTTATTTGATAATCTAATGTAACTTCTACGTCCCCGTAAAAGTGGGATAAGATCATTTCTCTTCCATACGACTTAAGTCACCCACTAACTAAATTACAAGTTTGGTGTGACAATCATAAACGTCTATATACAAAGGCATCCGGCATTGTGGCGATCAAAAACGACGTTTATAGCATGCTTTTAAGTAGTTCTGGTAAAATATGAATATATGAATATATAGGAACTTCAAATTGCGAAAAGCTCTGGACTACCATTAAAGGGGCACAGTGCAATCTTGACGTTTATTAAGATCAGTGTCCCTTTAATTTTTCTTTGCATTTGTTCAATCATTTGTACTAATTTGTATTTAATTAAAACGGGTTTAACGTCAAAATGATACCGATTAATACACGAGACGCTAATATTGATACATGATACGGTCCAGACTCTATAGTGCCTAAATATGTTGGTAGTCCTATTGGTTAAATAACGGAGGGACTATAAACTTTAGAGCAGCACACACACATCTACACGCACCCACGCACGCACACACACACGCGCGCACACACACACAGACACACACACACACACACACACATTTAACGATGGCCGTGTTTCCCTTTAAAGTTGTCTTCCCCAAATTGTCGGTAGCGCCAAGTTCGTAATCAGTTTGTGTAGTACACTTAACGAAACTTCTAACGCTACCTTTAGTTATTTTAGGATTTCTTAAAGTCTGCTTTTTTGATTTTCTTGAAATTTGGCAGGGTAACGCTCCTATTTACGATACATATTTCCGCAAAATTTGAAGAAGAAAAAAAGATCTGTTTTTGAGATACAGCCCATCACGTGAGATAACCTCAAATTCAAAAGTCGCAAAATGCGGAAATTTTGCCAATCGCGCAATTGTATCATGTTGATGTTCATGGCTTGATGCTATTACATGTATGTAGCGTTTATCCTTAATTTAATTCACCTCTGTATTACACCTGTATTAGAAGAATGTAAAACTATTTAAAATAATGATTTGCGTGCAATGTACAGTGTCATCACGCATCTTGAATCACGGATTGGTCGTCGGATTATTTGCTTGTGAAAACAGCGCGATGGTTCAAAATCAAAGCATGCTGCACGTGGAACTTGAGCTTCCGAGTTTTAAAACGGCTTAAGAAATGGTTGTTTTATAATTCCCTAATAGTAGGAGATTAGCAAGTGAATCATACGTACAAGAAAAAATGGCTAGACTATCTATTGAGCAAAGGGCACGCGTTGTTGGTTTGATAGAGGGAGGTGCGACTTATAGGCAGGTCAGTAAAACATCTCTTTTATTCCTTGATAAGATATTTATTTATTTGTCCACAAACCATTTTACGACGAAACTTGTTTCGTGAATTCTATCCCTGGTCATTTGATTTCAGGTTGCCGCAATAATGAATGTCCACAGAATCAGTGTCATACGCTTGATGATCAAGTATCGTCAAACAGGATCAGTCCGAGTCCGACTCAGGCAGCCACGTGGTCGCGTCACAACCAGACAACAAGATAACAATATCGTTAATCAGCACCTACGTAACAGGAATCGATGAGCTACGGATACGTCAAGGGCGACCATAGGATCACACGGCCGACCTATCAGTGCTGCGACTGTGCGCCACATATTACGTCAACATGGACTACGATGCCGAAGACCCTTCTACGGAATTGTGCTCACAGCTCGCCACAGACGCAATAGACTTCAATGGGCGCGTCGGCACGTGCGGTTTACGAGAGCCGACTGGGCATCAATCCTGTTCACGGATGAATCAAGGTTTAATTTATTCGACAAAGACGGCCGTCATCGTGTGTACAGAAGACGGAATGAACGTTTTAGGGACAACTGTGTCATTGAGAGGAACAGATTTGGTGGCGGTTCAGTAATGATTTGGGGTGGCATTTCCATGAATACCAAAACCGCGGGTGTAATGATAAATGGTAACTTAAACGCAGCACGATATCAAAATGAAATCCTGATCCCTGTGTGTATTCCACATCTACAGACTAACCGTCGAATGCGTTTGATGCAGGATGGAGCGCCATGCCATACAGCGCGAGCCACGCAAGCAACTCTTCGTGCACATAGAATTAACGTGCTGCCTTGGCCATCTTGTTCCCCGGACCTCAATCCGATTGAACACATTTGGGATGTTATTGGTAGGGCTGTGCGGGCCAGGAGGCCTCTCAATCGGAGACAACTAGGGCAGTTTGTACTAGAAGAGTGGAATCGTGTGCCACAGCGCGTCTGTAGCGATTATGTTTTGTCCATGCGTAGCCGCTGCAGAGCTGTGATTGCTTCTAATGGTGGTCACACCAGGTATTAGGACTTTGCCTACAGAACAGACTGATGCTAGACTGATGGAGACTGTTAAGTTAACAAAACATAAAATGTGATTCAAATTGTGTTTTTATTGTTTTAAGTGAAATGAAATATCAAAAACTTTATCCATTTTCTTATGCTATTTGTTTTCAATAATCCAGTGTTGATCTAAACACGTCATTGGTGTCGCAATTAAGTTTGAACAGTTTACATATTAAATGTATTGTTTTGTCTTATTAGATTGTTGATATTGTTATACATGTTGTTGTAATTCTGAATCCAAGTAAAAGTACAGAGGTGAAGTAAAACATTTCAATATTTAATTATGACTCAAAACGGCATTGCGCCGATACAAATGTGCGATTGGTAAATTTTCCGATATTTGCGACTTTCGGTATAGGGGGTTATCTCACTTGATAGGTTGTATTTCAAAAACACTTTAATGATTTGTTCTCAAATTTTGATGACATATTTTAGACATATTTGCACATTACTGTAGAAAAATTCAGGAATATCCACTGAGAATATTTTGAGAAAATAAACAATAACTAAAGGTAGCGTTAGAAGTTTTGTTAAGTGTATGTATTATTTAATGTTGATTTAGCCTATCCCTCACATCCTTAAATATGGAGGATGGAACGCATTCTCTACTTCTTTAAAAGGAAAAGATACTGTTCTCAATTCCTCAAATGGTCTCTCTCTTACTAGGCAAAACAGGGTTAATTACGATTAAAAACATGTTTGCGATATATGCCCCAAACGACACTGCCTCGTCTATTTTCGCAACAGCAGTTATTTTTGGTTAAGGAAACTGGCAAGGTTGTTGCGAGTTTGGTTTTATTCATTTTGGAAATTTATTTAAGTTCTCGGAACTTTGTCAACAAATGGTCGACAGCATGTTTTAAATCTTGAATTATCTTGACCTTGGTGTGAGCGTTTACATTCAATGCGTATCGCATGAGTTAAAGCTATGTGTTCTATATACACTGAGAGCATCTGTGGCCGGGATAATAAAGACGCAGCGTTTGAAACTGATGCGAGTTCGAATCCCAATGGGAGCTAGACTTGCAATTGAGAAAGTGTATATTCTTATACGGATGTCAGGAGGTATATAGTACTGGTTCTACCCAAAAAGGTCTGCCTCCACCTCTAAATATATCGACCGTCATATATGACCAAATCTATGCTGAAAGTGACGTAAAATATCATTAATTCAACCAACAAACCATCGACCTACACTGACATGTATGGGTATGCTCTAAACCTGATTCTCAAAATCAAAACCAGTTTCTCGTCCTCCTAAAAACAAAATGGTGTTTGGAAAAAATGAAGTAGCGTCTATATTGAGAAAAAAAACAGCATTCTGATCAATATTCGTTTAATCTAAAAGACATCTGTAAATGTATGTGTCTCATCGACGCCATCAGTGACAATGGAGTTATAACTTTGACAAATGTTGATGTGTCAAATCCACAAATGCACAGTCCACTTAGAATCCTTATCAAATCATTCACAAAATGCCGGCTTTGCCTCTCTATCAATGTGTCCATGTAATGCTCACAATGGTGTTGCGTTCTAAGGTGATAATTGAGTAAGCTGTTGCTAATGACGCCATTGTGTGACGATCGATATGAAAGATTACTCGTCTGAATATGTCCTCTGTTTGTTCAATCATCTCTTTGTGTTGCAACGATAACAAACACGAAATACAATCCGTTCATTAAACAATACATTTCAACAAAATCTAGTTTTATGTGGCATTAACATCGTAATGCACACGTAAGGCTGTGACCTGGAATAATTATACTAAGTTAAAAAAAGAAAGCAATCACACTTGCACAATCAGCCTCATTACGTATATGACATTGCTGTAAACTGTTACGTCATACATGTGTTCAAACGTCTTAATTTTATGTTTGAGCATAGACCTGATTTTTTTTTTATTAGAATGTCTATTGTTTGAAAAGAAGTAAAACGTTCTAAATTAAAAATAGATTTTAGAAAACAAGCAATTAACAAGATGACTGTTTTTTCTGTTCCACAGCATGCAAAATTTCACCTTCAAGCAGTTTGAATTTTTGTTTTACGATTTGTTTACGTTTGAGGGACTCAAACTTTGATAGGAAGTTAACTTTCGTACACAGATATCACTCCTTTATTAATGTACCAATTTTGCATATTTTAAAACTTGTTTTGTTAAATGTTTCATTACAGGCTCGTGAATATTTCCAAAAATAAGTGTGCACACTTTGTTTTGACTCGGTATACATTACACCTAACTCTTGAATTTTTCAAAGTGATCCCTTCCTAATCGACAGCTCTGACTCGTAAACAGTGACTAATCGGAAGTCATTTTATTGGCTTTGTAAATTTTATTCGCGTAATCTATTGCAGATGGAAATAGTCTGTTCAGTTATTGAATGCTCTGCTGGACACTCGAGATCAAAATCTTCTAAGACTTATTTCAATAAATCGCAAACAAATATCAATTAGTATTGCATTCTTGTGATGCTGCATTCTTGTGATGCATACGCATTTAATAGTATCAAAGCGACTAATCCAAAATAGTCAATAATGAAAAACGGTAATCGTCTGAAAAGTCCCATTTTTTGGTTTAAAAGGCCGCATGTTGGTGTTATTAATGATTAACATTGTGATCATGATGTAAATAAGCATACTGAGAAAATAGCAATACATGAAAGTATCCAAAATAAGTGAATGCAATATATCTCGATGCACAAAAACACATTTAGAGGCTTTCGGAGATTTGAGTAAAACACTTTACTATATCCAATAAATAGACAGACAATGATTAATTAATGAGAGATGTGGGGCTTAAATAAACGGAACAGGACAAACTACTGAAATAAATTGTGCGCAATTTGCAGGATTGTGCTGATTTTGTTTATTTACACCACCGTAGGTATTCCATGATAATGTTATCAAATGATTCAGTGGATCTTGTCAAAATATATTACTTATGTTTTGTCAAGTCCTATCCTTATTGCATGATTAAAACAATATGTCAAATAATGTGATAATACTTAATAGACATTTCTACTTGCGACACATATGAATAAATGGTGGGTTTAAACACTCATTTAGTGGTGAATGGATTTGTACTGACTTAGGCTGCTTGCAAGTAGTGTATGTTTGCCAGTAGGGTTTTATCAGAAAGGCAATAATTTGTTGGAAGGGGTGGGGTTAAACATATTTCATTTATACAAGAATCACAAAAGAATACACACACACACACACACACACACACAAAAAAAAGAAAAAAAAGAGAGAAAAAAAAGAGAGAAACGTCTGGTGGCGTTACAGACGGGTTTTCCAAAATGTGAAAGATGACTGCCTTTGTCGTTGTTGAACTATTTAATAGAGCTTTTCTAGATAGATGGATTTTTGGGACTGAGGGGATGTTTTAATGTTGAAAACCTTGTTTTCATTTTCAGCGCATGAAGTTTGGTACATGTCAGCAACTTACTGTCCAAGTTTTATAATAATTGCCCATAAAAATGCTGAGATATAAAAATAATTGGACATGGCAATGCTGAGGTAAAAAGAAATGTTGATGCCCTTATAACAAAGTCAAAAAGGAAACATAACATATATTTTGGAGAAATAGGTTACAGTGACCTAGTTATCAGGATATTGTCAGTGCTTGATGAGAGGAAGGTGCTGTTAAAATTTAATGAAAATATGACATGGTAATGCTGATATATAACAAGAAGTTAATTCCCCTCCCCCCACCACAACCCACCCCCCCCCCCCCTCACACACACGCCCAAACATAAACAAAAGGGTTAGCGTAAGGCATATTTTGGAGAAAGTAGGTCATAGTGACCTATTTTCAGGGTATGGCCAGTGCGTGATCAGAGGAATGTGCTGTTAAAGTTTGATGAAGATCGAACATGATAATGCTGAAATATAACACAACAACTTAATTCCCACCCCGCCCAAACTTAAACAAAAAGGTTAACGTAATGCATATTTTGGAGAAACTAGGTGACAGTGATCTAGTTTTGAGGGTATGGTCAGTGCTTGATGAGAGGAAGGTGCTGTTATAATTTGATGAAGTTTGGACGTGGTAATAACGATATATAACAAAAAGTGAACCACCCCCACTCCAAGCCCAAAATAAAATAAAAAGGTTAACGTAACACATATTTTGGAGAAAGTAGGACCTAGTTTTCAGGGTATGGGTATTTACGGACTGTTGATAGAAGCTTTTAGAACTTCACATTGCCAAGAGTGCGACAAAAAAAATAACAGCCTTATTCGAGTGACCAGTGCACTTGAATGTCATGCTTATTCTTTGACGTTGAGCCAGTGACAACATAGTAAAAGTATAAAGTCTGCATTGCAAACAGAGAAGAATGATAAAACAAATATCGGATATATACTTACTTCTATAATCTGACCCATCCCCACCATCGCAGATGACTCTCGGGCATTTTTTTTATTTGATATGCAACATGATCCGTTTTGGAAAAAAAGAGTTTAGAACCTGCCTACCTCGCCAAGTCCAACCACCAGGGCATGGTCCAGGATTCACGCAAAAAAACAACATTATATATGTATTGACCATTGAGCCAACGATAATACAAAGACAATTTCATACTCCTGCACTCGGAGAATGGCGCTCTTCTAGTAGACCCATTCGTCGAGAGGAAGTTGTCCTAGCCCGGTGCAGAATAGGGCATACACGTTATACTCATTCATATATATTACAAGGTGAGCAATTACCAGAATGTATACCCTGCTTTACACCGTTAACGGTCAAACACATATTGCTGGAATGTGTAGACTTTGATCCTATGCGTCAAAGGTACTACAATGTTAATACTATGACCGAGTTACTTAATACTATAGATTTTAGTCTAGTTTTAGATTTCCTGAAGGAAGTCAGACTATTAAAATCATTATAATATGTACTTGTATATATTTACTTTTTTATATACCCCTTTTCGGGCATTTGTTGATTTACATATATAGTTTATATTACTACCATATCATGCCTTATTTTTTAATTGTTTTATCTTGATATATTTACATTAATTTTTAATTAATCATTCATTTCTTCATCTTTCGTCAATTTTTTTGCACAATATGACCTATTTATGTGCCGACGTGCCGTAAAACACCATTCATTCATTCATTCATTCATACTCCTGCAGTTAAAGGGACACACGGCAATCTTAATTCTTTAAAAACTCGAGGCATCCTGTTAGTTTTTCTGCATAACTTGCATTTGTTCAATTATTAATATTAATTATAGAAAATGTATAAACCAAATTATTGTTTCATATTACTAAACTGTTAAGAATATTGCACCAATAATATATTGAAACCTGTGGTAGAATAAGAAGAATGTTTAATTATATTCAACCAGTTTAGAGTCAAAATGATACTGGATTAGAGGCGCTAATTTAAATGCTTGATAAAAACTTCAAGATTGCCATGTGTCCCTTTAAGCATTAGGAGTACTTTTAATGTAAAACAACGTCCACTCTCATCACACACACCCAACCATGTCCCCTGGATAGGTAAGAAAACGTTAATAAACCCTTGCGCAACTACACATATATTCCTATCATATATACCAAAGTTTCAAGATCGTACCTCAAACAATGTAGGAGGAGATAGGTGTCAAATACACTCGGACGGATGAACATGATTTTTCTTTTGAAAAATTCGGGTTATTCAGTTGAGTGTTATCAAAGTTATAATTATTACACTGCACAGCATTTAACTGATTTACCTATATAAGACAAATTGCAGGCATCTTTCTTTATATAAACAATGTATTGACATACCTTCTGATGTACTGATTTGATCAAATATAACTATTTAATTTTAATTAAAAAGTACAATACAAAAGTGTTTGAGAAATTCTTACAATAATGATCTGTAAAAACATACAACTCTCAGTTCTAAATGAATTGCGAAATAGGAAGCTAGAGAATATCTCAGAAAAAAACATCTGACCACTGACCAGTACTGGTAACCTGATCTGCCCACTTATTATACTTGTGGTGAAGCTTGTCATTCCAATTTAATGGGTAATTATGACCTCCCAGATAAGAAAAAAGGAGAATTTTGGGAAACTTAGACATGTTTGTAGGACTGGAAAGGCAGTAATTTGTTGGAAGGGGTGGGGTTAAACATATTTCATTTATACTTCTCAAAATAATTTAAGGATCACCAGAACATTTCGCCATATGCATACCGCTGAAACTGGGTACAAGCAAATGGTTGCACAGACAGAGCACGCAAATTGGACATGTCCAGGTCGTCTACATTAAATAAAAGACCAACTTTTCGATAGATATTGTTCTGTAAGTATAAAGATTTCCGATATTTTCAGAATTTCTTAAAATCTGTATTTTTCCTAAAAATAACAAAACTTACAGTTTCAGACAGTATTGCCAATTTATTCATAGCTTTCAATCACAACGATACCAATACTACAATGCACCCGAACCTAAAATGTACCTCAAAATTGATTACGTCGGCAGATTAAAACTATACACAACAATTTTTGACGGTGATAATATACACCCAACGAAATATATAGCTGCTTGTTATTGGTTGGGGTAGAAACACCGCTATATATAGCTGCTTGTTATTGGTCAGGGTGGAACCACAGCTATATACAGCTGCTTGTTACTGTTTAGTGTGGAGCCACCGCTATATATAGCTTCTTGTTAGTTTTGGGGTATATATTTGTTGGAGTGGAACCACCGCTATATATAGCTGATTGTTATTGGTTTGCCCGGAGCCACCGCTATATATAGCTGCGTGTTATTTGTTGGAGTGGAACCACCGCTATATATAGCTGCTTGTTATCGGTAGCGGTGTAACCACCGCTATGTATAGCTGCCTGTTATTGGTTGGGCTGGAACCACCACTATATACTGCTGCTAGTTATTGGTTGTGTTAGAACTACCGCTATATACAGCTACTTGTTATTGGTTGGGGTAGAACCACCGATCTATACATGTACTTGTTATTGATTGGAGTGGAACCACCGCTGTATATAGCTGTTTGTTTTTGGTTGGGGTGTACCACCGCTTAATATAGCTGCGTGTTATTTGTTATAGTGGAACCACCGCTATATATAGCTGCTTGATATTTGTTGGGGTTGGAACCACCGCTATATATAGCTGCTAACCCTTGCTATATATATGGAACTCCAGTATATATGTATACATATGATTTCTTATTGATTTGGATGGAACCACAGCTGTATACAACTGTGTTATTTGTCGATTTTTTGTGGTAGAGGCAGATCACTCATTTAATCCTGGGGAAGTCAGTACTGTATAGCATCCGCCATCCGTACGAATCGACACTTTCTCACTTGCAAGTTGAGCTCCCAGTGGGATTCGAACCCGCATGGAGGAGACTCTAGAAAGTTTACAACACAACGTCATTAACCCCTCCCTTACGGATACATGTACAGCTATGGAGGATAGAGAATGGAAAACATTCTCACATTCTGTACTTCCTTAAAGGAAAATTATACTGTCCTCAGTTCCTCAAATAGTACCCCTATTACTCGCATGTTTAATACTTAGCTTACAAATAAAACCAATACATTATATATATAAATATGGTACGATATAGGCAAATGCCACGCCGATTTCCGTAACAGACAGTAGTTTACTGTTAAGGTAATTGGCAAGGTTGTTTTGAGTTAGGCATCTAGCAGACCCCATTTTGTTTGTATTTATATCGGAAATTAACTTAAGTTCTCGGAAATGTGTCAAAAAATGTGCGACAACATGTTATAAATCGTTAAACGTTCTTGATCCTGTCATTAGCGTTTTTATTCAATACATATTAAGTGCATTACAGACATGCGTTCGACATATACTCAGAGCCTCAATGGTCGGGATAGTAAAGATACTGCAATTGAAACTCCTGCGGGTTGTAATCCCACTTGGTTCTCGACTTGTGATTGAGAAATTGTCGATTCTTACGGATGGCAGGAGGTATACAGTACTGGTCTACTCAGGAACAGTGGCTGGTCTGCTAGCCCTAAATGTGCTTAAAATTACGTACAACACCATTCAGCCAACCATATGATGTATACCTGATTGTCAAAATCAAATCCAGTTTCTCATAAACTCCAAACAAATGGTGTTTGACCGAAATAATGTAAAGTCTATGTTGAAAAAAAAATGTTCTGGTCAATATCCGTTTATGTAAAAGGATATATAACATTGACACATGTTGATGTGTCAAATCCACAGACGAACAGTCATCTTCGAATCCTTATCAAAAAAATCACAAAATGCCTGCATTGCCTTTCTATCAATGTGTCCATGTTAAGCCCACAATGGTGTTGCGTTCTAAGGTGATAATTGAGTAAGCTGTTGCTAATGAGGTCATTGTGTGATGATCAACAATATTCGACTGAATATGTCTTCTTTTTTGTCAATCATCTTTTTGTATTGTAAAGTAAAAGAAAAAACGAAATAAAATCCGTTGATTTAAGAATACATTGCAATAAAAAACAGTTTTATGTTGCATCTTAATGCATCGTTTTGGCTGTGACCTAGAATAATTATTCTGAGTCCAAAAAGTAAGCGTGCAATCAAAGTTGCATAATCAGCCTCAATACGTATATTACATTGCTGTAAACTGTTACGTCATACATGTGTTCAAACATCCTTACTTTATGTTTGAGAAGAAGTAAAATGTTCCAAATTCATGAGAAATTGCAGAAAACCAGCAGTTAACAAGATGAGTATTTTCCTATTCAACTGCATGCAACAAATTCAACCTTCATGCATATCGCAATTATTGTTTTACTATTTATTATCTTTGAGCAAGAACTCTAACTTCGTTAGTGAAGTAAAGTTTCATACAAGGACATCACTACTTTATTAATGCATACATTTTGTATATTTTGAAACATATTTTGCTTAATTTGTCATTACAACCTTTTGAATATTTCCAAAATTATGTGTGCACACTCTGTGTTGGCTCGGTATACATCATAGTACATATACATCTTGCGTTTTTAAGATGCGATGGTCCATCGCATCTTACCATCGACCATCGCTTCATTTTTTCTGTTTAACCAGATTCTAAATTCATTTTTCTTTTTTGTTTGTAATGATAAAATTTCGCATCAAATAAGCACATTGATGGGTGAAGTGATCCCGTACTACGTACATCCGACTGCTCTGATCCGTAAACATTGCAAATCGGACGTCTTTTTATTCGCTTTGTAAATCATATTCGCGTGATGAATTTTATATGGCATTATTCTGTTCAGTTATTGAATGCTGTGCTGGTCACTTGAGGTCAAAGTTCTTCTAAGACTCTTTTGATTAAGACGCAAAAACCAATTAGATTATCGGCTAAAAGTGCATCGAGAAGCCTATGTCACTCTTAAACAAGGGAAAACATAAATGAGCAAGAGGTGCTCGTCTAATTGTTCATGTCATATGATATTCTATACAAAAGTGTTTTTTATGTCATTATGCTGGTTCATACAGAGCATGCTTCTTTTTTTTGTCGTTATGCGGCTTAATATATATTATATATTTTATGTCGTTATTCTCCGTATATAATGTGACTTTTTTATTATAGACTTTACAGTGAAATAGTGGATTTTATTATTAAAATAAAACCTTTTATTATATACTTCCAATTGAAATAGTCGATTGTATGGTTAAAATAAACCTTATGTTCTCATTGTTTATATGTTCACAGAGAGAATATAAGAACTTATATTCTGACTGCCGGTAAAAATGGAACTACATTTTTCCTACATTTGTTTATAACAGTCATAATTCGTGTCAAATTTTAGAACTATATTCTATGCGTACTAAATATATGTAAATCGCCTCACGCGCTGGCGTTACTATATTTATCCGCGAATACTTCATGGGGAACTGTCGGAACGAAGCGTATTTTCTGTTTGAAACAGTTTGTTAGTGTTGGTTGATAAAAAGTATATAATAAATAGAATATTTGTTGGTTTGTCGTGAATATAGGATTTATTTTCTCACTGCTAAAGCACTCATGAAAATATGTTGTCTCACTTCCCGATGAAAATAAATCCTATATTCACTCCAAACCAAAAAATATCCTCTATATATTTTCATTGTTTATATTTCACATGTGATCTACCGAAAATGACGTTATGCCGCTGTTAAAGTTTCAAGGTGGTGAGTATATAATATATAGAATATTGGTTGGTTTGCCGTGAATGTAGAATTTATTTTCATCTCGAAGTAAATATTTTTCCTCATGCTAAAGTACTCGCAAAAATATAAGTTTTCTCTCTTCTCGATGAAAATGAACCCTGTATTCACTCCAAACCAACAATTATCCTATATATATCATGCTTTTTCATAAAGAATGTGAGTTTATGTCGTTACGCTGCTTTATACGGAATACTGTTTATTTCGTTATTGTTCATATTAACAAGTTTTTAATGTTGTTTGGTGTTTTATACAAATGTCGTTATAATGCTTCATGCATAACTAGATTGTTACGCCATTTTCATTATGCTGCTTCATGCATATCTAGATCGTTACGTCATTTTCATTATGCTGCTTCATGCATAACTAGATCGTTACGTCATTTTCATTATGCTGCTTCATGCATAACTAGATTATTACGCCATTTTCATTATGCTGCTTCATGCATAACTAGATTGATTGTTACGCCATTTTCATTATGCTGCTTCATGCATAACTAGATTGTTACGCCATTTTCAATATGTTGCTTCATGCATAACTAGATTGATTGTTACGTCATTTTTATTATGCTGCTTCATGCATAACTAGATTGTTACGCCATTTTCAATATGCTGCTTCATGCATAAATAGATTGTTACGCCATTTTCAATATGCTGCTTCATGCATAACTAGATTGTTACGCCATTTTCAATATGCTGCTTCATGCATAACTAGATTGTAACGCCATTTTCATTATGCTGCTTCATGCATAACTAGATTGTTACGTCATTTTCATGATGTTTCTTTGTGTTTTTTATGATGCTTCATACCGAGTTTGATAGTTAAAGGTAAAACTCCTTTAATGACTTGTTCTTATATGTTTGCATTTTTATTTTTTGACTATTGACGAGTTTTTAAATGTTTGTAATTGTTATCTTATTTCTGATATTTTGGTGTGTTTCTTTTTAACTTGATCAAAAAAATTGAATTTAATGGTGTGTTTTTATTAATCAGATATAAGAATAGTTTTACAATATAATAACACCATACATTTTGATACATAATGGTTTTCTCTCTATAGTCATATGATCGGTGATTATTACTGATTATTGGTCATAGCTTAAACTCCTTTTGAACCAGTGACCGTCCACTAAAGTATTGCATACGCATTTAATAGTATCAAACCGACAAATCCGTAATATACAATATTGAAAATGGTAATCGTCTGAAAAGTCGAATTTTTCTGCTTAAAAAGACTGCAAGCTGGTGTTATTAATGATTAACGTTTTGCTCTTGATTTAATTGTTAAAAAGGAATGAAAGAAATTTTGAAATCATCGAGCAAAATAAATATAAAAAAACATTTGGCAGTCTCGGTTTGATTGAGACTGTTCATCAACGGTAGTGAAAAATGCTTGCCACAGTTCACCCTCTATAGCCCCGGGCTGAGCAGAACTCAATTTTTAAAATGGCAATAGTACAGAATGTTGAGTCAATAAACAATGTAAAAGATATAGACCTGAAAACACAGCTTACACGTTAATTCGATTTGAAATGGGACATTGCATATTTTAAAGGCTATCATATTGTAGGTTCCATGGGAGCACATGTGGTATAGAAACCAAAACCTTAAGCCATATTTAGTTGCTCCAGGCACGCAAAACTCGATGATAAATGCAACGACGAATCCTGTGTGATTACAAACGCTCTCTTAAGGGGTCATTTCACCAAGGATTGTTTTTTTCCAATCGGCCCGATCTGGACCAGATTGTCCCCGATCAATCAATTTTTTGATCTGCCCGATTGTCCTGAATCGCCTCCAATCGCCCCCTTTTTGTGACCCGATTGAGTCCCGACCAATGGACCATGGCGGGGGGACGATTCTCGGACGTTCCTCGCGCGATCGACACGTTTCCGGGGCGCAAGTATGCGAAAGTTTGCACAAGTACCCGAAGGTACGCGGCAAAGGTCCGGCAAAGGCCCGGTAGAGACCCGCTTCTCGCGCGCAAGTCAGCGATCTTCGCGCGTTGTTCGGCCGAGAGAGGCCGAAAATGGGCGATCCCGGCTGGAGAGAGGACGCTTTCGTTCGATTTCCGCCGTTCTTCCGCCGTTCTTCGCGCGAGAGTGGCCGAATGTAGGCGTATGTTGACGCAGGTAGCCGAAAGTAAACGGTCTTCGGACGATTTAAACGATCTTCGGACGTTCTTCGGCCGACCGAATTTGCCTAGATCGGCCGGAGATCGGTGTTTTTAAAGGCCCGACTATATAAACCGCTCAGATCGAAGCCGTTCATCACTTTCTGACCAGCCAGGGAAGGTCATGGACCAACAAGCAGTGCTGGGGCTTGTTGTAGCTCTACAACTTCGTTCTGCCATAGCACAGCAAAATGTTATTACATTAGGAAATATGCTGAGGAGGAGGCCAAGGACCAAGAGAAAATATGCCAAAAAGAATTAAGTTTTTGTGACTTTTTAAAGGGTTTTCAAGTGTGTTTTGTTTCAGTACCTGTTCTGAGAAAAGTGTGCAGTTATTATGTTATATTTGGTTTATAATTCTCTGGCATTGGTATTAATTTGTAAATTTATTATTATTTATAATAATTTTGAGTAAATATATGTCTTGCTGTTGTATTTAGTAACAATTAATTCTTTGTGACATTTTAAAGGATTTTTACATGTGTTTTGTTTCATTAAAACTACGCACGACCCTCGTTAGAGAGCTGCAGAGGCTATACGAAAGCTCCAGAGGGCGGGAGAGACAAGGGGACCTTCAGGGGACCCTCGGACGACCAAGACGACCCGGGCCGACGGTTTTTGATCGGCTACTGTTTTTCAACATTTTTAAAAACAGTAGCCGATCACTTTTTCGATACCCGACCCTCGGAGGACTGAGGCGATCGCGCCAGATCTTCCCCCGAATGTATAGGGTAGTGCGGGACAGTGCTCGCACGTTCCCGATTATTTTCGCAAAAATGCGGCCGATCGACCAGAAAAAGGATCGGGTACTCTCGGGACCAAAACAATCCTTGGTGAAATGACCCCTTTAGTCGTCGAACAGTCGAGCTGAAAAGGGTCGAAAATGTGTGTACCAAAGAGTAGGTTTCAACTCAGGGGTTTCAATTACCGCCTTGGCACTTAATACTTATTCCATCTTCTGTAACATCGTAAAGGTTGAAAAAAAAATACTGTGCGGTTTTAAAAAGAAAAACATGTACTATAATATAAAATAATGTTTTTTTGTGTTTTTTTTTCCT
The DNA here is from genome assembly GCA_037043455.1 of Cyrtodaria siliqua. Classification (NCBI taxonomy): domain Eukaryota; kingdom Metazoa; phylum Mollusca; class Bivalvia; order Adapedonta; family Hiatellidae; genus Cyrtodaria; species Cyrtodaria siliqua. The sequence goes on along the minus strand of JAWPHD010010744.1, from coordinate 56,981 downwards.
TTTTATGTTTCTGTTACTTGAAAGTTATCAGCAATATTAAGATGTATGTTTTCTTTTAATTTAGTTAAATGGCAGTACATTGTCACGGTTACTGTGTGAATACAAAGAGTATTTAATAATGTTTGAACATTTAATGAAAAATATTCCTACTTGAATATTGGGATGTTCGTGAAGGCAAGATATATATGCAAAATGTCATAAAATTGGAAACATCAGCAGATTCTGATGTTCATTATACCCTTCCTTAGAGAATTTAAATATTAAACGAACGAGTACCTTGGTATTGTATTGTTAAGATATGCAGACAAACTTCATTTTGCGTCAAAATGCAATGTCATGACCGTCTGCTGACAACATCTGACAATGCTCCGTCATCAGTTGTAACGTGCTACCATAGAGATAAATACATGACGTTATGCTTAAATATTTTATTGATCCAATACCTGCAATTTAAAACGCAATTAGCAAATATTTACAAAGTTGAAATTGTTTAAATGTCATTTTTGTATCAAATTTAAGCGTAATAATACAACCCCGTGGTGACTAGACCCATGGTGTGCAAAATGAAGCAGAATTAGCTAGAAATCTTATATCAACATGAAATCTTCTGTGATCTAATCCTAAAATGCTGTAAATTTAGAAACTGGCAAGGGTAAATCAGTGTAAACAATGGAAAGTCCTGCATCAAGCAGAAAAGAGTAACTAGCTTTTTTAGCTACCTCCTTCATCTGTAGGGCACGAGTATTCAAGGGGTATAATAGTGTTGTGAGTCCTTAACAGATATAACGGCATCATTTGATGTGAATAAATAACATGGACTATTTTCAATCACACTTATTTTGGGGAATTGAATTATTATTTCGTAATAAACAGACACGCTTTGTTCCAATTCTGTATATGTTAAGAGATGTTTAAATAGATTACCGTGTTGAATGCATTGTGTACCAGAAAAGCACACTCTTCGCGAAAGATGATATTTATTCAAGGAGCTTTCTTTATCACGTAAGAAGAATGTGTTTTTACCAGAAAAGCACACGTGTCAAGAAAATCTTCCCATGAGATGACATTTAATCCAGGGGATTTCTCCATCACATAACTCGAATAGTGTCACCCATTGTGCTCAAACGTCATATTTGACATATTTGTTGCATGCATGTACATTGTAATGTTATTTGGGATGGCATATTCTCCTATTTCTAGACATGAACAGTAGGTATCATGTGAGGTTATAAGAATCTATCATGGGTATCCGGTGAAGATAGGGAATTCCAGTCCGAGGTATAAGTGTTTTATCGGAACCGAGGCTCTACCGAGGTTCCGATTAAAACACTTATACCGAGCGTTGGAATTCCCTATCTGAACCGAATACCCATGATAGATTATTTTTCTTGCATATCAGAGACATGTTGTGCGTTGACGCCGCCAGCTACTAACGTTTTGCATGTTTTCCTGCATACCGGATGTTGGCGCGCGTGAATTTTATCTCGACCCTAAGGTGAGATGGAAATATCTAGCCCCGGTAAAATGACGGATATCCTTGTCCGGTATGCAAGAAAACTCTTATCTTACACGAGACGTCACGCTGACGTCACCTGTTTCTAGCATTTATCAAATACAGTTATGGAAGTTACTTATAGTTTTATGCCTTTACTAAGCGCATGATGGGAGAAAAATAATCCATCATGAGTTTATCCATGTAAGATAGAGAAACTCACCCTCGGGGTCAGAATTGCAACCAGGAACTCGGAATTGATACTCATGATGGGTTTTTATAACCCAAATATAAAACATACTGATACTTTTAATGACCTTTGGTTCTACTGAGATCAAAACAGAGATCTCTGGGCTCTTAAATTTGCATTGAGATGTAACTTTCAGACATGGATTCAGAAACTTCACAACCGCTGGAGAAGCATATAGATACAAGTTTGGAATTAGTCATAATTCGTGGTCTTCTTGATTAACAGATGGAACCACGCGGGGCAAGAGGAGATTTAGATATAATGTATGACAAAGTTTCAATTATTAAAATAATAAATTTCAATTTAAAATATTCAGGAGCATTGTTCCCAAGTTGCTGTTATATCCGCTTTTTTTGAAGAAAATAAATCGGATTTGTAGCATGGTCAGTGACATTTTCTTTGATGAATGCAAAGCACTAAAGTGTTTTATTTAGGGTAACTAAAGGAATTGAGAGTACGGATGTCATTCTGACGTCACATGTTTACTAAGTACACCATGCTACAACACATATAGAGTCTGTCTCAGCTCTTTGATGATGAGTGAACGTAATTAAATGTCTGAAGTTGACGTTCATCATGAAGGTCAAGGTCAGGACTTAGTGTCTCTTCTGAAAATATGTTGTAGGCGGAACTCCTTCTAGACAGTTCTAGCCAAGAAGCTGAAGTTTTATGGGAAGTACCTGCACCTGTGCAGTGCTATATTAGGTATTAAACCCACAACAACACATCAGAACCACACATCAGGCCATAATGAGAAATATACCGTAACTAAAACACACAACCTAACACAGCAACAATATTAGGCTTTGGAGAACAACTTTACACAGTACAGCCATTTACCGTGCCTTTAAGCTCTGGCGACAGATACATTGTACAAACTAACTCGGCACTACCATAAACCAGACTCTTGAGACAAGTACCATGAATAAAATCCACAACACATTCCACATATATGCTTAGGTTCTTACGGAGACACGAATCATGCATAAAAACAAACACAAACACACCACTACACACACACTCGTCAGATGTTATTGTAAATAGTACCTCAACTGTCAACTAGGTGATACATTACAAGACCCGCAAGCATGATAGAAGACTACGACTTTAGCAAATTTGGGAACTATTTTCTGAAAGACTTTCAGTTAAGTAAAATTCAAAATACATTTAAAGAAATGAGTTGACGTCCAGGACAGTATTAAATCCATAAATACAAGTAAGGCAACAGGTCCAGTTGAACTAGGTCCAAACAACATTAAATTTTGCGCTCCCTCTTTCCGTGGCCGGGATGGTAAAGACGTTGAGTGTGAAACCTTCTAGCCTCTCACCGCTGCGGGTTCTCTCCTCTCACCTCTGCGGATTCGAACGTCTAGAAGATGATCCACCTCTTGCAATGCCAATAACCTGATTCGTGAAAAATCGGTATTCGTGAAATGAATCGGAATGTATGTGATTATGATGCTACTCCTGTATCCAGTACTCTCTAGTTTGCCTATTTACGCCTAACTTTGCGGAAGTTTAAGATTATTTTAGATGAGAAATATGTTGCTGAATGAGATTCGCCATGTTAGTCTGTGTTGATTCATTTGCACTCAAGTAAGTGTTCCGAATTCTGAATCCTAATTATATCAATGATATTGTCAACGTTTTATTGGGAGAAAATGCTTTTTTCGAGTGTAGTTACTAGATCTTATCTTCAAATGATGTACATTATTCCATTTGATAATCTCATTTTAAGCACATTTAGGCTATAAAGACGGTCGATTATTTGTGGTAAAGGCAGATCACCCTTTATTCCTGGGAAACCCAGCATTGCTTAGCCATCAGTACGATTCGACCCTTTCTCACTTGCAAGTTGATATTCCAGTGGGAGTCGAACCCGCAGCGGTGAGATGATAGAAGGTTTACAACACAACGTCGTTAAGCCCTCCAACACGGATGCACGTTTAGGTATGGAGGATAGAGAAAGGAAAACATTCTCACATTCTCCACTTTTTTATAAGAAAAAGATACTGTCCTCACTTCTTCAAATAGTATCATTCTCACTCGCATTTTTAATACTCGGTATGAAGCATACAAATATAGCTTACAAATAAAACCAATACAATATACATATATATAAATATGGTTCGAGATAGGCAAAAACATATTAATTACTTTTAGAGCATTTTTGAGATATATGCCTCAATGAGAATTGCCTCGCCTATTTCCGTAGCATGCAGTATCTTGTGGTTAAGGACATCAGCAAGGTTGTTCCGAGTTGGGCATTTAGCAGACCGCATTTAAATTAATTTAAGTTCGCAGAAATTTGTCAACATATGTACGACAAAATGTTTTAAATTTTGGAAAGTTCTTGACCCTGGCATGAGCGTTTCTATTCAATGTATATCACGTCTTTATAGCAATGCGTACGACAATGTGTACTGAGTTGCGATTGAAACTGCTGCGGTTTTTAATCCCACTTGAAGTTCGACTTGTGATTGAGAAAGTGTCGATTCTTACGCATGGCAAGAGGTATACAGTACTAGTTTAACTCAGGAAAAGTGGCTGGTCTGCTAGCCCTAAATGTGCTTAAAATTAGGTAAAACACCATTCACCCAAAAGCATATTCAGTTTCTCGTAAACTCAAAACAATCTGTGTTTGACACGAAATGAAGTAAAGTCTATATTAAAAAAATAACATTCTGGTCAATATCCGTTTATCTTAAAGATATCTGTAAATGTATGTGTCTCATCGACGTCATCAGTGACAATGGATATATAACATTGACAAATGTTGATGTGTCAAATCCACAGACCACTTAGAATCCTTATCAAAAAAATCACAAAATGCCTGCATTTCTTTTCTATCAATGTGTTCATGTCATGCCCACAATGGTGTTGCGGGCTACGGCGATAAATGAATAAGATGTCGCTAATGAAGTCATTGTGTGACGATCGATATGAAACATTACTCGTCTGAAAATGTCTCTTTTTTGTCAATCAGCTTTTTTATAATTGCAGTCACTCGAACATTTAGAAAATACAAACAATGTGATTGGTTAAATGACGATTGCATCTTAATGCACATGTTTGGCTGTGACCTGGAATAATTATGCCTAGTCAAAAAAGAAAGTATGTAATCAAATTGGCATACTCAGCCTCATTACGTATATTACATTGCTGTAAACTGTTACGTCATACATGTGTTCAAACATCCTAACCTGTTTTCTTTTATTAATATGTCTATGGTTTGAGAAAAAGTAAAAAGTTCTAAATTCATAAGAAATTCCAGAAAAACAACAATTAACAAGATGAACCTTTTGCTATTCAGCTGCATGCAACATATTCAACTACATACTGAGATGTTTATTATTTTGTATGTATATCTTTAGTTAGTTTCTCTGGATGTGGACTTTATTGTTAGAGATTTCCTTTTGATGGGATGTAGTTTTGTTTACACTGTCTTGTCTATTTGGGCGCTGAAGACAGGATAATAGCGAGGATTGTGCGCATATAAAATCGATTCAAGCTAACCAGTAGGCCTTATTGCCTACTGACCGTTCCAAGTCGGTAACCCTGTCTTCACCACCCTTTCTGTTGTTTTTTGTCTCTTTCATTGTAGTTTCAAGTCCTTGTTTGCAGTACAGTGCGGACCTACGATGCCATTGCGTTCGGACGCTGTGGTTTCTGTAGGACCCTATATATCATATTTCATGCATTTTGCAATTTTTGTTTTACGATTTGTTATGTGTGAGGAACCTTTCGTACAAATGTATAACACTCCTTTTTAATGCATGCATGTTGTATATTTTAAAACAGGTTTTGCTGTCATTACAGGTTTTTGAATATTTCCAAAACAAAAGAAATAGATGTGCATACTTTCTTTGTTGACTCAGTTTATATTACACTTAGGTCTTTCATGATTTACTTAATCCTAAATTCTTTCTTTGTTTTAAATTGAAAGAATTCCGCATCCAATAAGCACATTGATGAGTGATCCCGTTCAAAGTACATCCGACAGCTCTGATCCGTAAACAGTGACTAATCGGAAGTCTTCCTATTGGTTTTTTAAATCTTGTTCACGCGATTAGCTTAGATAGCGATATTCTGTTCAGTTATTGGTCACTCGAGGTCAAATTTATTTAAGACTGATTTGATTAAATCGCAAAATGTATTAGGTTATCGACTTAAAGTGCATCATTCTTAAACAAGGGAAGACACAAATGAGCAAGATGTGCTCGTTTGATTGTTCATGTCATATGATATGTTATACAGAATGATTCGCATTTCGCATTTCTTCATAAAGAAAAGCAAATGTTATGTCCATATGCTTCTTTATACATAATGCACGTGTTATATCGTTGTTTTATGTCGTTGTGCTTCGTACATAATGTGTTTGGTATGTCTTTATACCTTTTCGTCAAGACAAAGATGTTTATGTCATTATGCTTGGTACATAATATGATGTTTATGTCGCTATGCTTGGTACATAATATGACGTTTATGTCGTTATGCTTGGTACATAATATGATGTTTATGTCGCTATGCTTGGTACATAATATGATGTTTAGGTACATAATATGATGTTTATGTCGTTATGCTTGGTACATAATATGATGTTTATGTCGTTATGCTTGGTACATAATATGATGTTTATGTCGCTAAGCTTCTTCAAAAAGAAATTGATTTCATGTCCTTATGCTGCTTCGTACATAATACGATTTTATGTCGTTATTCCCCTTTATACATAATACGGTATTGATTTCGTTATTATTAGTATATAATATGTTTTTAATGTTGTTATACTATGATGTTATTAATTAAGTGTTTTCATATTGGCCAAGTTATTGGTCCAAGGACTGTCATATTGGCCCAAGCCGAAGGCCGCGGGCCAATATGACAGTCCGAGGACCAATAATTGGGTCAATATAAAAACACTTAATTAATGAAATTTTTATTAATTAACTACTTAATATCACTCTTTTATTCCTATGTTTTAAAATCATTTACAGGTAAAAAAAAACAAGAGATATGTTCAATATAACATTTAATAACAAGTAACTGATTCAAATAAATCTTCCACTGTTACCGCACGATGTGATAATAGCTATATTTCAGCGAAGTCGATGTAACCGAATTTACAAATAATCAAACCTTATATTGTTCTGATTGTCTACAATACGTAGGCGAACATAGCTGCGACGTTGTTTTTTTCCCTTCAAAATGGGGTCCTTAAAGAAAGCAAAGCCTTTGGTCATATTGGCCGTGTTGGCTTATCCAATCAGATTGCTTGAATTTCATATTGGCCGAGTTTTCTCATATTGGCCGAGTTTCTCTCCATATTGGCCCTGTTTTTGGCGGTGCAAAAGCATGCGTGCGGTTTCCTGCAAACCACGGCAGATATTAAGTAGTTAATTAATAATGTTTGATACAAATGCCGTTATGCTGGTTTATACAGAACGTGATTGTAAGTCATTTTTATGATATTTCACGTTTTTTTGATGTTTGACAGCTAATGGTAAAGCTCCTTTAATGACTTGTTTTTATGCGTTTGCGTTACTATATTTTGATTCTTGACGTGTTTTTAAATGTTATTCCATTTCTTATATGTTGGCTCTTTTCGGAAATGTTATTTCTGATATTTTGTTTTTTCAGAGGTTTTAGATTTATTCCCATACTTTTCCTTAAATCAATCCTGTGAACGCAACAGGTTTAGTTCATGATATGTGAATTTCAGCAAATTTGAATTTAAATGTATTTTAATAAGATTTAGGAAAAGTTCAATAATATTAAAATGCCATGTGCTTTGATACATAACGATTTTCTCTCTATAATTGTATTACCATGATCGTTGTATGATTGTTTTATTGCATTCTTGTGATGCATACACATTTAATAGTATCAGTCCGACTAATCCGTAATATACAATAATGAAAAATGTATTCGTCTGATAAATCTGATTTTCCTGGTTAAAAAGACTGAGAGCTGGTGTTATTAACGATTAACGTTATGATCTTGATTTAGTTAAACCATACTAAGAAAAGAGCAATATATGAAAGTGTCCACAATAAGTGAATGAAATAGCTCCATGCAACACAAAATGGAATTAGTGGTTCGTTCAAGAGGTTTGAGAGAAATGTTAATTCAGTTGCTTGAGAAATGAACGCAATAATATATCCATTACATGGACAGTCGATGATAAAACAATGAAAGCAATGGGGCTTAAATAAACGAAAAGGGACAAAACTATTGAAAGAAATTGTGTGAATGTTTTTATTTGCACCACCGTAGGTGTTCAATGTCAGTGTTATCAAATGATTCAGTGGATCTTGTCAATAACAAATAACCAATTGTTTGTCAACTTATTCGTTTTTCTAGAGCTTGTACTCGAGTTGAGGACGTTAATATTCGTAATATTTTATAACAAAAACGTTACTCCATCAGGGCTACCGTTACCTTAAACTTCGTAAAACACTTGCAACATTTTATTATCGTAACCCCGATCTTTTTATCAAATATAAAAGTCATTTAAGAACTCTTCTACGACAAGGACTATCACAACCTGACCTGCATGGTGATGTGATTTACAAACTTACGTAAGATCCTTGGTCATGATCACTTTCATACTATCTTTGTTTTACAACGCACTGCATGCTTGGTGGTTGACCAATTTACAGTTCGCCACTGTGCGTTCCTTTTTAATTGTGCGATGACCGGACAGGCTGAGGACCCTATGATGACGTCTACCTAAAGTCCAAAAGGACGGTGACGTTTGATGTTTGTCTGCAATCTTGTCTTGTCTTGCCCTCAATGCTTTATTCTCTTGTTACTCTGGCTTCTGCCAAGTCATTGATTACCTTCTTTGTGGCTTTTGTAGGGTATTGTTTTTGGTATTTATATATACACGAGCGTCTTTGTGTTTTACTTATATTGCCTATTAATGCTGCCTTGTTGGTTAGGGAATAGTTCATGGCGGTGATTTCTTTATTTACACAGTCCCGTTTTATTGGGATGACAGTAGGGTAGGTGTGAGATTTCGAGCTCATAAGAACCTGGTGTAAACCCCCAGCGGCTACGCCTAACTTTGCTACTGACCGTTCCAAGGCGGTAGCCATATTGTCAACCTTTTGTTTTTGTGACTTCATATGCCTTTATTCCTTATTAACATTGCCATTCATGTTTGTCTTGTTGCGTGTTTTGGTGTTATAGCCAGGGACCAAAATGGTCGGATGTGGACAGAATGTGAACAAAAGCACCACACTTTCTGTGATAGTAGTTTGTAGTCTAATTTTAAAATCGGAAAGGGTCACCAAGGTCACAGGTTATTCTGTTACTACTTTTAGCACATTTCAATATGGCTTAACCCAAAGAAGATTTACACAGATAATGGTTTATTTTGTTTCTGGCTTAGATATAAGCTCCTCCATAATATATTAAATGTTCCCACTCCCGCCATGTTTATTTTTTATTTTTAGTACACTGCAAAATGGCCGCCATCGAAATGCTTAAATATAGCAATATATTCTTAATTATGGCTTAAACCCAAAACAACATTTACACAGAAATGTTGTATTTTAGTTTTGACTTAGATTTAATTTGCTTTGCAATATATTAAATGTCCCCTACCCCTCACCCCACCCCACCCCAACCCAACCCATGTTACTACGTTTATCACATTTCAAAACGGCTTAACCCCACGAACATTTACACGGATATGTTCTTTTTTGCTTTTGATTTAGATTTAAACTCCTGTATAAGATATTAAATGTTGTTTTTTGGTTTAGGTTAAGACTCCTATTTATCATATTAAAAGTCATCTTGATACACCTGTGATGTAAGTATTCACCCACATATTTACAGAACATAGGACAGCTGGCTTCAAGTTGCCCACACCGATACAGTATAATGCAAGCCATACGTGTGTAACAAGTAGGAGTGTTCAGAACATAGAGGAAGATGGCTCAATTGACCCACACCCATGCAGATACAGGCCATTATATTTCATGTTACATGTACGGATATACCCCATGTATTATACGGAATACAGAAGCAGTGTCTACAAGTCATACAAACAGTCATACATGTCATGTTAACATGTAGGACATATATGCATAAAGCTTCAAGTTGCCCATACCTACGTATGCTAAAGAACGTAAAGGCAGTGTGCTTCAAGTTGACCACACTCCTTCAAATACCGGCCATACCTGTCTCATACAAGAAAGTATATACCCACATATTGTTCAAAGAAACATAGAGACAGTGGGCTTGAAGTTTCCCTAACTCAAACATATATAGGCTATACCTATCAGTTAACACTTATGCATAAACCCACATAGTGTACGAAACAAAGAGGCAGTGGGCTTCAAGTTGCCCACACCCAAACAGATACGTGCCATACATGTCATGTTAACACATATAAAGAACATAGATGCAGAAGGCTTTAAGTTGCGCACAGACACGTATTGTACAGAACGCAGAGGCAGCGGGCTCGAGCTAGCCACAGTCAAACAGATAAAGACCATACATTGATAGAGTGAGATTAAAGCAGCCAAAACATATATAGATACAATCCATACCTGTCACATAGTGTCAGAGGCTTTAAGCTACTCACACTCATACCGATAAAGGCCATACCGCAAACGTAAATATACACCCACATATTGTACAGACGAACATATAGAGTCAGATGGCTTCAAGTCGCTCACACTCATACACATACATGCCATACCAGAAATGTTACATGTAAGACCATACCCGCATATTGTACAGACGAACATATAGAATCAGAAGGCTTCAAGTAAATCACTCATACAGATACAAGCCATATCTGTAATTTTACAAGTAAGTACGCACCCACCCACCCTATCTAGAGTAGCGGGCTTCAAATTATCCATTCTCACACATATTCAGGCCATACCTGCATGTTACTCGCAAGACCGCACCTAAGATGCCTTATATATAATGTTCCCTTCTTAAAAAAAGATTTAAACAAAAACACAGTCCTAACGGAAACTAATACAAATATGTTTTTATTGAATTATTGCAGAATTCAGCAGTTTTAGTTCTTCCTTTTTTTCTTTTTTTGCAAAATACCCACATTTATCCCTTTATTGATTGATTGATTGATTGTTTGTTTTATTTATTTAATTAATTACATAAAAGGTATCATTACAACGAGTACGATATAGAAAATTAGGGATTTTCTGACATTTCGTAATAATAAATAAAATAATGAATAAGAATTTAAAATATATGTTTATTACAGAAATCAACATTTTTTATTATTGTTTTACCCTGAAAAATACATTTAGGGATTCACAAACCTTTGGGGACCCTTTTAAAAACAACAAGAAATGTATAAAATATCAGTTTGCCCAATATGGTAAACGAAAATAAGCGACAAGCTTAAAAAATATTTTTATTGAACTATTCCAGAAATCAGCAGTTTTAGTACTTTATTTATCCCTTCATTTATTTATTATTTCATTGACAAATATCAATATGCTTAAATGGGTAAATAAAATAAGGAATAAGCTTTAAAAAAATATTCTTTTTAATTATTCTAGAAATCAGAATCTTTAGTTATTTTCCAACAATTGAACCAAAAAAGAAATACATTTAGGGATTCAAAAACCTTTGTGGACCTTTTAAAAATTAGCCGTAATGTATAAAATAGTATTATTTAGTATGTGCACTGCAGGACACCACTCAAAATAGTATACATACCTAATATGGTAAAGGAAAATAAAAGATGCGTTAAAGAAATATTTGTTTATTGAAATATTCCAGAAATTAGCAGTTTTAGTGTTTGTTTTTACTATTTTTTCCAAAATACCAAAAATACCAATAAATATATTATTCCTTTATTCATTTATTATTGCATAAACATATATCATTTAAACTTAAATGGATAAATAAAATAATGAATAGCATATTAAATATATGTTTATTGAATTATTACAGAAATCAGCAGTTTTAGTTGGTTTTCCAACATTTTGACCCAAAAAAACAATACATTTCGGGGTTCACGTACTTTTGGGGACCCTTTTAAAAATAAGATGAAATGTATAAAATATCATTATACCTAATATGGTAAAAAAAAATAGAGATATGCTAAAGAAATATTTTTTTATTGAACTATTCCAGAAATTAGAAGTTTAATAGATTTTTACTCTCTTTTCCTTATTTTTTGTCAAAATACCCATATTATCTCTTTATGTATTTATTATTTCGTAGGAATATATCATTACTCTTAAATGGGTAAATAAAATAATGAATAAACATTTAAAATATATTTTTATTGATTTATTCCAGAAATCAGCAGTTTTTGTTATTTTCCCAACATTTTGACCCCAAAAAATAAATTTAGGGATTCAGGTCTACACAGTAAGCTCCCTTGAAACCCACGGTAGGGTCATTCTTATGCCTTAAAAAGTAGTAGTGTGTTCTTCGGTTTTAAATATTTTTAATAATTGCTGACAGATATATTTATTGTTGTTGCAGGTTTGACGAACAGAGTCTGTAATTAGATGTGCAGCTATTAGATGACACTGTCACCAAGATATGGCAGTTTTATGGGTGTTGAAGAAGAGTAGGAATTCTGATCCGAATTCTGGAGTTAAAGCCCAAAATAGTCATAAGTGGTCCCACCTTAATTCCATTAAGCGATGGGAAAGTTTATATTAGCAGGATTTCATAACCGATATTTCGACAATAAAACACGTTTGAAAACAAAAACCTGTTTTACTGGAAAAAATGTGATAAGCTGTTCAAAATTACCTTATATTAAATGTTTTAGTTTTACAATATGCAAACTTTTAAAGCCGAAATTAAGATTTTATTTCATACCCCAGCCAACCCCGTTTTCGCTTCTTGGAGAAGGAGTATGATGGGGTATAAAGTTAATACTCGGACAACGTAATTTGCACTGCAGGACACCACTAAAATTTAAAAAAAGCAAAAAAAAAGCTGGTCAACGTACTAGATTTTGTATAGTTTTGTTTGGGCAAATGACTTGGTTACTTAAAAAAGTAACTTTTAGCTTGGAAACTTCCTGTTCGGAATGGCCCTGTAAACTTTATTCATATTGGCCAACATAGTAAAAATGCACCGTGTAGTGAGATCTTGAAGAAACAATCATCTAGATGCTTGGATGACAAGCCTGCTTTGACATAGATCAATATTTCTGAGTTTGATGTTTTCAACTGTGTGAAAATGTTGAATTGAACATTTTAGCATGAATTGCAATGTACTACTTGCAAGCAGAGTTGTTCTTGCAAGTGGAGTTTCAGCGATATTCCTGACTATCCTTAATGGCCAGTATATTTACTGTGCCATTCCTGACTCACCGTCGTTGCAAGAAGAGATGCTGCTAGATTCATGACTCCCCATGCTAGCAAGTAGAGTGCTCCAAGATTCAGGACTCTCCGTACTGGCAAGCCGAGCAGGTGCCAGTTGCATGACCCCACGTGCTTTTAATCAAAGTTACAGCGAGATTCAGAATGTCCGTGCTTGCAAGTAGAGCTTCAGCGAGATTCATTACGCCCGTGCTTGCAGGTAGAGTAACTGCGAGATTCATGACTCCTCTTGCTTGCAACTTCAGTTGCTGCTAGATTCATGACTACCCGTGATTGCAAGTAGAATTACAGTGCGATTCGTCACTCACCGTCGTTGCAAATAGATTTGATGCGAGATTCATTACTCCCCATGCTTGCAAGTAGGGTCCCTCCGAGATTCAAGTAGAGTTGCTGCCAGTTGTATGACTCCCCGTGCTTGTAATCAAAGTTGCTGAATACAGTATTTGATTTTATAATCTCATTTAAATTCTTCGTTCCAGATAAAAGTGGAGAAAGAACTGCTCTCTTCTATACGACTTAAAACAGCCACTAACTAAATTACAAATCCGTTGTGACAATCATCGACGTCTATTTACAAAGGCAGCCGGCACTGTGGCGATCAAAAACGACGTTAACATCATGCTTTGAAGTAGTTCTGGTAAAATGTGACTTAAGGAATTTCACATTGCGGAACAACTCGGGACTACCTTTAAAGGGACACACGGCAATGTTGAAGTGTATTAAACTCCGTGTCCCTTTAGTTTTTATTCGTGACTTGCATTTGTTCAATAATTTATGCTAGTTTGTGTTTAATTATATGGAAGTAGGTGTAAAGTCAAAATGATACAGATTAAAACATCGAGACGCTAATTTTGATACGTGATGCGGTCCAGACTCTGTTGTGCCTATACCTTTAGGTAGTCCTACTGATGAAATAACGCACATGCACGCACGCACGCGCGCAAACACACGCACACATTTCTTGATGGCGGATATTTCCTTTAAAGCTATCTTCGCTAAATTGTCTTGATAGCCAAGTATGTATCCAATATATGTAGTATGTAATGTTTAATGTCGATATATCTTATCCCTCATATGCTTAGATATGGAGGATGGAATACATTCTCTACTTCTTTAAAGGAGTATCTTTATACTGTTCTCTATTCCTCAAATTGTATCCCACTTACTCGCATTTTTATTACCCAATTTATAAATAAAATCAGTAAATTATATATGTGTGATTTTGTGTGTGTGTGGGTGTGCGTGCGTGCGAGGTAAAACAGCGTTGATTACTTTTAAGAACATGTTTGCGATATATTCCTCGCAATCGAAACCCACACTCTCTAGAGTCATATTTGCTTTATTTGTTGCGCGCACGTTCATTGTAATTTTATTTGGAATGGCATAATCCAAATTAAATAATAACGAGGCTTTTAAAGATCTTTGGTTGTATCGAGATCAAAACGGATATCTCTTGGTTCATAAATTTACATTTAGATGCAACTTTCAGGCATGGATTCAGAAACTTCACATCCGCTGGAAAAGCATATAGATACAGGTTCCGAATTAGTCATAATTCGTGGTCTGTCTTCTTGATTAACAGATGGAACCACGTGGGGAAGGAGGCCTTTAAGATATAATTTGTGACAAAGTTTCAATTATTAAACTTATACATTTTAAAATATTCACGAGCTTTGCTCACAAGTTGTTGTTATATCCTAGTTTTGAAGAAAAAAGTCGGATATAGTGTTTTCGAAGCAATCCGTCCGTCACTCCCTTGTGGACGAAACTCATCCTAGACCGTACGAGATGTTAAAAAATTCGTCTTCGCGGATAGGTTGATTAGGTCAAAAGGTTTTCATTAAATATTAGAAACTTGACGATGACCTTCGAAGTCAGGACTCAGTATTTTCTCTGAAAATTGCTTTTTGAGGAAAGAAGCTGAATCCTTATGGGAAGCCTGCTAAATATGAGAGTATGTTATTAACCGTCTGTGATTTCACCTTCACCATCGAGGTCAATATCAGTACTTAGTTTTTGCCTGAAAATATCGACAGAACTCCTTCTGGACTGTTCTAGGCAAGAAGCTGAAGTTTTATGGGAAGCCTGTGGAGGATGGGAGTATGCTATTGAAGGTCTGAGATTTCCCCTTTACCTTCGAGGTCAAGATCAGGACTTAGTTTTTGCCTGAATTTATCTTGTGGACGGAACTTATTCTAGACTGTTCTAGGCAAGAAGCTGAAACTTTATGGGACGCTTGATGAGGATGAGAGAATGTTATTAAAGGTCTGAGATTCACCTTCACCATCAAGGTCAAGATTAGGACTTAGTTTCTCGCCTAAAAACATATTGTGAACGGAACTAATACTAGGATAGTCCAAGGTAAGAAGCTGAAGTTTAATGGGAAGCTTGTTGAGGATGAGAGAATGTTACTAAATGTCTGAAGTTGACGTGCACCATCAAGATCAAGGTCAGGGCTTAGTCTTAAATTGAAACAGGTTAATTGACGGAACATAACATATAATTCAGTGCACTTGCATATGATGTATGAGCGTGAAGCACATTATTAAAGTGGAATCATCTCAGACGACATGGAATTAGAATCCTTTGATAATAACATTTATGTAAACGAGTTATATGAGATGTGTGCTTTATTGATTAAGACAATGGCGAGACTATTAAAGGTATAAGAATTACAAACCAAGAACTTAAACAGACATTATTTGCTGGTGACGCTACTTTTATCACAGACGGGTCACGTAGATCTTTTGAAAATTTAATTAATCTTATAGAAAAATTTCGAGGAATTTCAGGTTTAAAACTTAATACAAAAATATCAATTGTTCTACGCGCAAGGTCTTTAGCAAAAAGTTATATCGAATTTTGTAAGAGTAAAAAGTTCATATGGACATCAGACAAAGCAACTACTTTAGGGATGTTTTTTACAAATAACAAAGGGAAAATGTTTGAATATAACCTAGACCAAAAAATAAAGATTTTTATAGGTGCCTTAATAGTTGGCGAAAGTACAATTTATCACTATTGGGAAAAATTACAGTCATAAAAAGCTTTGCTCTACCTAAACTCATATATCCACTATCAGTTCTTGAAAACACACAAAAAGATATCATGAAAATATAACTCAAACTACTTTCATTTTTCTTTGTGACGATAAACCAGATAAGATAAATAGAGAAACCATTATACAAAATTATGAAAAGGGAGAGCTTAAAATGATTAATATAGAGTTTTATCTTAATTATTTAAAATGTAGTTGGATAAAGAGAATTTTAGACTATAATAATGAAGAACATTGGAAAGAAGTATATGTAAATGAAATAAATAAATTAGGAGGACATCTGCTTTTTGAAGGTAATTTAAATACTACAGATGTAAAAAGTTTAAAAATAAAGATAACGTTTCTTAAGGAAATAATAGATAGTTTGGCATATGTAAATTTTAGGCAGACTACATACAACATTACTAAAGAGATAATATGGAACAATACAGCAATTAAAATAAATGGCAAACCAACATATTTAAAAACATGGGAAAATCGTGGGATAAAATACATTGAATAGTTATATGATTATACAAATAATAGATTGTTCAAGTTTCCTGAATTCAAACAAATTTACGATATTAAAGAAGTAGATTTTTTAAAATACCATTCACTTATTACAAATATAGCTGACTGGAAAGAAAAACTCAAGACAGAAGCAATAAACAGCATGGAAAACATCCATCAATCTTTAATAAACAAAGTTCTTGAAGAAAATAAGGTTAATGGATTAATATATAAATTACTAATAGAAAACAAATGTCAAAAAAGAATTAAAAATCCTCAAAGTAAATGGGAAGAAATATTTGAAAAAGTGGAAACAATTTTATTTAATACCTTTTCGATGTGCAATAGATACGAAATTAAAAGCATTTCAGTATAAATATCTTACTCGAATTTTACCTTCCAATAAACTACTACACAAATGCAAGCTAGTAATTTTAAGCCTTTGTGACTTCTGCAACATGTATGTGGAAACGCTTACACATCTTTTTTGGGAATGTCATATATGCCAGAGATTTTGATCACAATTACAACAATTTCTACATAGCAAAGGGTTTCAAATTACTTTCGATTTAAAGACTGTATGATATGATTTAAATGAAATAAATGAATTAGGAGGACATCTGCTTTTTGAAGGTAATTGAAATACTACAGGTGTAAAAAGTTTAAAAATAAAGATAACGTTTCTTAAGGAAATAATAGAAAGTTTGGCATATGTAAATTGTATGCAGACTACATACAACATTACCAGAGAGATAATATGGAACAATTCAGCAATTAAAATTAATGGCAAACCAACATATTTAAAAACATGAGAAAACCGTGGGATAAAATATATTGAATAGTTATATGAATATGCAAATAATAGATTTTTCACGTTTCCTGAATTCAAACAAATTTACGATATTAGAGAAGTAGATTTTTTAAAATACCATTCACTCATTACAAATATAGCTGACAGGAAAGAAAAACTCAAGACAGAAGCAATAAACAGCATTGAAAATATACATCAATCTTTAATAAACAAAGTTCTTAAAGGAAATAAGGTTAATGGATTAATATATAAATTACTAATAGAAAACAAATGTCAAAAAAGAATTAAAAATCCTCAAAGTAAATGGGAAGAAATATTTGACAAAGTGGAAACAAGTTTATTTTAATACCTTTTCGATGTACAATAGATACGAAATTAAAAGCATTTCAGTATAAATATCTTACTCGAATTTTACCTTCCAATAAACTACTACACAAATGCAAGCTAGTAAATTTAAGTCTTTGTGACTTCTGCAACATGTATGTGGAAACGCTTACACATCTTTTTTGGGAATGTCATATATGCCAGAGATTTTGGTCACAATTACAACAATTTTTACATAGCAAAGGATTTCAAATTACTTTCGATTTAAAGACTGTATGATTTGGCTCAATATGTAAAAACAGCAGAAACGCTTATATTTTTAACTTTATTATTATTATTTCAAAATACTTTCTATACAGAAACAAGTATTATAAAACCATCCCTGATATTGAATGCTTTATGATATATTTGCATTATAGGAAAGATATTGAGGAAATTATTGCATTCTCTAAGAACAAACATGAACAACACAATGCCAAATGGAACTTTGTTGACACTTGAGAAATGGAATAGAGATAGAAGGTTAATTAGTAACGATCACTTTCCATACATATACCTCTTACTATACTTATACTATATTCTTCTTTTTTCTATCATCCTATCCTCTACCTTTTTTCTCTATATATTTCTATTAAACTAAACGTTTTCTTTTCAATATATTATATTGCAATTTATTGTTGAATATAATTCATAATTATTGCTTTTGTACATTATTGTATTGAAAAGAAATAAAATGTTAAACACAAAAAAGAATCCTTTGATAATAACATTTGTGAAAATTACTACGATACTTGTACTAGATTGATTTAGACAATGACGACATGCTGCTATTGGAAACATTATCTACTCCTAAAACAGAAAATTAATTAAACGTGTATGGAGACGATTTGCTTTTAGTTTAGTATTTTAAATTAACGTTAAAGTTAAATTGAAATCGGATTACTTTTAGTATCGCTATTTGAACAAACGCAAAATAAGTGTTATCTTTTATCGCGACTGATTTTGTTCAGACGACATCGGTTGGAAATCTTTATAAATGAGAAGTGGAAGATGGTCCTTCCATTTTAATCTGTAGTTGTGTTTGTATAGCTTACAGTTGTTTTAAAACATGCGGTTGCTCAGATGGTTTATCCCACTTCATTAAATTTGAATGTTTCAATGGTAAAAATGGTAATATGATCATTGCAAATTTAGATTTAGTAGGGTAAGTGTGAGGTTTGGTGCACCCTAGAACCTGGTTTAAACCCCCAGCGACCTTTTTTGCCACTGACCGTTCCAAGGCGATAGCCCTATTGTCAATTCTTTTGTGTTTCTGATGTCTTATTTAGCCTTTTATTCATCTTTAAATGTGTTCTTTGCTTTTGTGTGTGTTTGTGGTTGACTGTCGTCCTTGAATGTTGCTTTTTCTGTTCGATTTTTGTATCTATATTTGTATCTGAGAGTTTTCATGTAACTATTATTTGCCATCTGATACGTCAGCAAAACGCAAATGAAAGCTGTGGTGCGAAACACTGACAAATGTATTTAAACCCTTTTCATATTTCTTGTTTTAATGAATAATATGCCGACACGTAAGGTAAGAAATACAAAAGAAATATAAATAAGAAATACGTCAAATGAAATATAAACAAAAAATACAAAAGAAACATAAATGAGAAATACAAAAGAAATATAAATGAAAACTACAAAAGAAATATAAATAAAAAATACAAAAGAAATATAAATAAACAATACAAACAATGACTTGTAGTAGGTGCGAACATATCTGACTATGTACTTCTAACGTAATGAGTAGTAAACTAATAGAAAGAAAAGAAAATCAGTAGGGAAGAGCCGTATAAAAAGTTCCTATAGCAACACATACCACAAACAACACCAAAAAGCATAACATGCCAAACAAAAAGGAAACATAACCATACATCTGGCCAATAGAGCCAAATAGCATTTATAAAACAAAAACAAAAAAACATAGAACAATACAGCCACAAATCAGCCACAAAGCAGCCCACATGCAGTGATATATATAATAAACCCTATACCACACATTAAGCCATTCGGAGAAAAATACCGTAAATAAAAAACACAACATAACACAACAACACTCTTAGCCATTGAAAAAAATAAGAAAAATAAAATTAAACTCAGAGCTCAACTTAACGCAGCATAACCACTCACAATGCTCTTAAACTATGAAAACAAGATCCACGGATCAATCCAACACCAGCACATAAAACAACTCTACCATATATTAGACTCTCTAGAGAAAAGTACCGTGAATAAACACCACAATACAATACAACACGATTATTGATAAATTATTATGGCCACATAAACCATGGATAAAAACCAACACAACACGCGACTACACACACACACTCATCAGGCCTTATGGAGTCAAATATACTCCTCAAAATATCTTTATTTCAATCAGCTTAAATTTTGCATAGCTGCTTGATATTGGTTGGGGTGGAACTAGCTGTACATATAGCTGCTTGTTATTTGTTGGGGTGAAACCACCGCAGTATATAGCTGCTTGCTATTGGTTGGGTGGAACCACCGTTATATATAGCTGTGTTATCTGTTGGGATGGAACCCCCGCTATATATAGCTGCTTGCTATTGGTTGGGTGGAACCCCCGCTATATATAGCTGCTTGCTATTGGTTGGGTGGAACCCCCGCTATATATAGCTGCTTGCTATTGGTTGGATGGAACCACCGCTATATATAGTTGTTTGTTATTGGCTGGCGCTGAGTTCCCGCTATATATATATGACTTAGTATTGATGGTGATGGAACCCAAGATATATGTTATATATAACTGCAGCAAATGGTAGTGGATGAAACCTTGCTATGTATCGTAACCCGCAAACCTGGTACTAGAATGTATGCACGCTCTTGAGATGAGAAATAACGTCTAGCAGATGCTCAAGCTCTTACAATGCGAGAAACCGGAGACGTGTACAATCCATGAGAGAGTGAGATTGATGAAGTTGCGTGAGTGTTATGGTACTTCAGACTCCATGTCAATCGTTATGGGTTCATTTGCACTCAAGTAAGTGTTCCGAATTCTGAACACACGTTATTATATCAATGATATGTGTCGACTTTATTTGGACAAAATTCGTGTTTCGAGTGTATTAACTAGATTATTTGATTTGATAACCGCACTTAACTTCGTCGTCCTCGTAAAAGTGGGGTAAAATCTGTTCTATACGACTTAAAACAGCCACTAACTCAATTACAAATCCAGATTGACAATTATCTACGTCTATTACAAAGGCGCCCGGCATAATAGCGATAGAAAACGACGTTTATAGCATGCTTTAAAGTAGTTCTGGTAAAATATGACTTAAGAAACTTCACATTAGGGACACAGGGAAATCTTGAAGTTTATTGAAATCAGTGTCCCATTAGGTTTTCTTCGTAACTTGCATTTGTTCAATCATTTTTGTTTAATTATGCAAACAGGTTTAAATTCAAAATGATACGAATTAAAACATCGAGACGCTAATTTTGATATGTGGTACAATCAAGACTCTGTTGTGCCTAAACCTTTAGGTAGTCCTATTGAGAGGCTTTAAATCTAAGAACCATACAAACATGCACGCAGGCAGGCACACACGCACGCACACACGCACGCACACACACAAATACACACACACTTATGATGCTTGATAAAATCTTCAAGACTGTCTTGTTTCGATTTAAAGCTGCCTTCTTTGTATTTATCGCAATGTACGTATCATATATGTGTAGTATGTAGTATTTAATGCTGATATATACTTACCCTCATAGAAGGTTTACAATACAACGTCGTTAATCCCTCCACCACGGATGCAATTTTAGCTATGGAGGATAGAGAATGGAAAACATTCTCACATTCTCTACTGCTTTAAAAGAAAAATATACTGTCCTCAGTTCCTCAAGTAGTATCCCTCTTATTCGCATGTTTAATACTTAGCTTACAAATAAAACCAATACATGATACATATACATATGGTTCGATATAAGCAAATTTCCGTAACAGGCATTATTTTACGGTTAAGGAAATTGGCAAAGTTGTTCCGAATTGGGCATCTAGCAGACCGCATTTTGCTTTTATTGATATCGAAAATTAATTTAAGTTCTCGAAAATTTTCAATAAATGTGCGACAACATGTTTTAAATCTTTGAAAGTTCTTGATCCTGGCATCAGCGTTTTTATTCAATACATAGCACGTGCATTACAGACATGCGTTCGACGTATACTCAGAGTTTCCATGGCCGTGATAGTAAAGATTCTGCGATTGAAACTCCTGCGGGTTGTAATCCCACTTGGATCTCGACTTGCGATTGAGAAAGTGTCGATTCTTACGGATGGCAGGACGCATACAGTACTTGTTCTACTCAGGAAAAGTGACTGGTCTGCTAGCCCTAAATGTACTTGTAAATATAACACCATTCAGCCAACCAATTGGTAATTGGCTATGATGTATACCTGATTGTCTAAATCAAACCCAGTTTCTCGTAAACTCAAAATAAATGGTGTTTGACCGAAATGAAGTTACGTCTTAATTGAAAAAAAGGCGTTCTGGTCAATTTCCTTTATCTAAAAGATAATGAATATATAACATTGATAAATGTTGATGTGTCAAATCCACAGACGAACAGTCCACTTAGAATCCTTATCAAATAATTCACAAAATGCCTGCATTGCCTTTCTATTAATATATCCATGATATGCCGACAATGGTGTTGCGGTCTACGGCGATAAATGAGTAAATACTGATAAAGGTGATCCTTTATCAGTAATTAACCCATAATTAATAATTAAGAGAATCAAGCAGCATACTCGGTTTTATTGAGTCTGTTCATGAGAAGAAATGAAAGAAGCAACACCTCTCACGCCCCCTAGCCCAAGCGGTATTCTACTTCAAAGCCACCCATATTGGGCTCGTTGTTGCTAATTACGTCATTGTGTGACGATCGATATGAAACATTATTCATCTGAATGTGTCTTCTTTTTTGTCAATCATCTTTTTGTATTGTAACGAAAAAAAGAAAGAAATGAAATCCGTTCATTAAAGAAAGATTTTCAACAACAAAAACAATAGTTGTATGTGGTATCTTAATGCACCTTTTTGGCTGTGACCTGAAATAATAATGCTGAGTCCAGAAAGAAAGCGCGCAATCAAACTTGCATCATCAGCCTCAATACGTATATTACATTGCAGTAAATCCTTTACGTCATAAATGTTTTAAAACGTTATGTTTGAGAATAATTCAAGGTATCGCAATTCATGAGAAATTGCAGAAAACCAGCAATCAACAAGAAGAGTGTTTTCCTATTCAACTGCATGCAACATATTCAACTTCATGCATATCGCAATTATTGTTTTACTATTTTTTAACTTTGACGAACTCAAACACATAAATCTTGCATTTTTTAAGTTCATTTCTCTATTTAACCAGATTCTAAATTCGTTTTTCTTTTTTGTTTGTAATGATAAGAAAATAAGCATATTGAAGAGTGAAGTGATCCCGCCCTACGTACTTACGACAGCTCTGATCCGGAAACAGTGACTAATCGGTCGTCTCTTTATTGGCTTTGTAAATCTTATTCTCGTGATGTATTTTATATGACAATATTCTGTTCAGTTACTGAATGCTCTGCTGGTCACTCGAGGTCAAAGTTCTTCTGAGACCAATTAGATTATCGACTAAAAGTTCATCGAGAAGCTTATGTCACTCTTAAACAAGGGAAAACACAAATGAGCAATAGGTGCTCGTCTGATTGTTCATGCCATATGATATTCTATACAGAAAGTGATTTTTATTAATATGTCGTTATACTGGTTCATACAGAATATGCTAATAATTTGTGACGTTATGCGGCTTCATACAAGTCATAATAAATCGTATATGTCGTTATGCTCTATATATAATAGGATTTTTTCATTATATACTTTACAGTGAAATAGTGGATATTATTAATAAAAGAAAACCTTATAATTTCATTGTTTATATTTCAGATGTGAACTACCGAACATGAAATAATGCGGCTGCTGACGTTTCAAGGTTGTGAGTATATAATAAATGGAATATGTGTTGGTTTGTTGTCAATATATAATTTATTCTCATCTCGAAGTGAAAAAAAAAGATTAACTTTCACTCGTGCTAAAGCACTCGTGAACATATAAGTTTTCTCTCTTCTCGATAAACATCAATCCTATATTCACTCCAAACCAACACATATCCTCTACATATCTGCTTCTTCGTAAAGAATATGATTTTATGTCGTTATGTTGCTTTATACGGAATATTGTTTTTATTTCGGTATTGTTCATATATAATGTTTTTAATGTTGTATGGTGTTGTATACAAATGTCGTTATGCGGCTTTATACGGAATATTGTTTTTGTTTCGGTATTGTTCATTTATAACATGTTTTTAATGTTGTATGGTGTTGTATACAAATGTCGTTTGCTGCTTCATACATGACTAGATTGTTACGGCATTTTTATGATGTTTGATGAAACATCATACAAATGATGTTTTCATGAACAGTCTCAATCAAACCGAGACTGCAATATTTCGTATGTGTCGTGCTCTGCCGTTTCCAAAGGTCCATTATCATACTCTTTTTTATAGCACAGTGGGGTTGCTTGTGCAGTGTGGCGGCAGTAAAACGTCTCCCTGCGCTTGGAATCAGTACTGATATTCATTCGATCTTTGGAGATCGCTGAGCCCGATATTTATATTTATTATGCAGATATGCACTTTTCTGCCTAATAAAGTGGTGACCTAATAATTTTTGCTTTATTAGGCACTGACCAATAAAGCAAATCAATGTAGAATCCCTCGGCTTTTTTGTACGTAACGTTATCTGACGTCATGCACGTAACGTTGCCTGACGTCATAAAACAAGCAAAACAACAACAAAATGGCGGCGTCCTCGATAAGCGTAACATTCTGAGAAATAGGTAATAATAGTAATTCATACTAAAAATGAGGATAATCATTCGTGCTCGGAACGAAAACGAAGATTTGCTCGACAGAGCCTCGCCATTCTTCGTTTTCTAAGCCTTGCCTAATAAACTTGATAGTAAAAGGCACTGACATAATATTCTCTATTTAGTGATCGGTGGTACATTTTCAATTTCTTTTGCTTTCTTACTTAATTTTCGATTCGGTGGTTCCACTACTCCGGCCGATAAAAGGCTCTGGGTATTGTTTAACCAATCATAGGATATGTTGTTTGCTTTTTAATTTAAGTATTTTGCTGTTACTTGTGATACGCAGGGTTCATAACCGCTGCTCCCAACTAAATTCCTTTTTGTTTATTTCGCTCTTCGGGGCATACAATTTTATTTGATCCTGGGACCATACGCCGCTGGATATAGGGGATGAAATAAATATACAAATATTGCTATATCCACCGCCATATACTTGCCATCTTCGGGATAGTTAAAATTCTGTACTGTTGATTTTTATGAATATTGAGTTCTGCTCAACCCGGGGCTAGAGGGTGTGAGCGGTAGCTAGCATATTTCACTACCGCTCATGAACAGTCTCAATCAAACCGAGACCGCAATATTTTGTAAGTGTCGTGCTCGGCCGTTTCCAAAGGTCCATTATCATACTCTTTTTCATGATGTTTTCTAGAATGCTTCATACAGTGTCTGACAGCTAATACTAAAGCTCTTTTAATGACTTGTTTGCATTTATTTATTTTGACTATTGACGAGTTTTTAAATGTTGGTAATATTTATCTTATTTCTGATACTTTGGTGTTGTTCTTTTTAACTTGATAAGAGTTGGGTTTTTTTAATTTGTACCACTATCATGATAGTTGTCTCATTATGCAACATGGTTTGCTTGACTCCTTTCGTGGTTTATGTCTTATTTTAAATATGTAATGCTCTTCTGTGACTTTTGGTTCGTTTGTTTTATTTTGTAATTCGTCGTTGTCAGATCCGTCCTGTGAACGCGAAAGTTTTAGTTAACGATTTTAGACTTTCAAAAAAATTGAATTTAAGGGGTGTTTTGTTTTTAATAAGATATAAGAAGAGTTTTACAATACTCGTATAATAACGCCATATATTTTGATCCATAATGGTGTTCTCTCTATAGTTGAAGTTGTATGATCGGTGTTTGATTATTATTGTTTACTGGTCAAAGCTTGAACTCTTTTGAACCAGTGACCGTCCTCTGTATGCATTTAATAGCATCAGTCAGACTAATCCGTAATATACAATAATGAAAAATGATAATCGTCTGAAAAGTCTGAATTTCCTGCTTAAAAAGACTTCAAGCTGGTGTTGTTAATGATTAACGTTTTGATCAGGCTTTAATTAAACCATACTGATAAACTAGCAATAGATGACAGTGCTCAAAATAAATGAATGCAATATATCAATGCAAAAACGCATTGAGTGGATCGTTCAACAGATTTGAGGAAAACATTGATTCACTTGCTAGATAAATGGACGCAATAATATATCCATTAAATAGACAGTCGATGATTAATCAATTTGAGAAATGGGGCTTAAATAAACGGAAAAGGAAAAGACAAAACTAATTAAAGAACTTGTATGGATTTTGTTTATTTTAACCACCGTAGGTGTTCGATGACAAAGTTATCAAATGATTCATTGGATCTTGTCAATAAAAAATAACCTAAGTTTCGTCAAGTCCGGTCATTACTGCATGATAAAACAATATGTCAAACACGGTGATAAGAATTAATAGATATTTTGTGTTGCGATATATATATCGTGTATGAATAAAGGGTGGGTTAATATAAGCATTTGTTGGTGAATGGATTGTTACTGACTTCCGATGCTTGCAAGTATGGTTTCTGATAGACTCATGGTTTAACTTTGCTTCCAAGTAGAGGTTCAGCGAGATGCATGTCTCCTCTACTTGTAACTAGAATTGCTGTGAGATTTATTACTGCCCATGCTTGCAAGTAGAGTTGCTGGGAGATGCATGACTCCTCTACTTGTAACTAGAGTTGATTCGGGATTCATTACTGCCCATGCTTGCAAGTAGAGTTGCTGGGAGATTCATGACTCTTCGTACTCGCAAGTATAGTTACTTCGAGATTCATGACTCTTCGTACTTGCAAGCAGAGTTACTGCGAGATTCATGACTAGTCGTACTTGGCAGTAGAGTAACTGCAAGATTCATAACTCGTCTACTTGCAAATGGAGTTTCTGCGAGATGCATCTCTCTTCGTACTTAAAAGTAGAGTTATTGCGACATTCATGACTCTTACTAACAAGAAGAGTTATAGTGAGATTCAAGACTGTTCGTACTTGCAAGTAGAGTTACTGCGAGATTCATGACTCTTTTACTGGCAAGAAGAGTTGCTGCGAGATTCTTGTATTTCTCAGCAAATCTACTTGCAACTACGAAAATACATTAATCTCGCAGCAACTCTACTTGCCAGTAAAAGAGTCATGAATCTCGCAGTAACTCTACTTGCAAGTACGAACAGTCATGAATCTCACTATAACTCTTCTTGCAAGTAAGGAGAGTCATAAATCTCGCAGCAACTCTACTTGCAAGCATGGGGAGTCATGAATCTCACAGTAGTTATCGCACTTACTAGTATAATTATTGCGAGATTCATGACTCCCCATGCTTGCAAGTAGAGATGCTGCGAGATTCATGACTCTTCGTACTTGCAAGTAGAGCTACTGCGAGATTCATGACTCTTCGTACTTTCAAGTAGATTTACTGCGAGATTCATGACACTTCTTGCTTGCAACTCTTGCTTGCAACTACAGTTGCTGCTAGATTAATGACACCCAGTGCTTGCAAGTAGATTTAAAGCGAGCTTCATTACTCTTCTAATTTTCAACTACAATTTCAGCTAGATTCCCCGTGCTTGCGGTTAGAGTTTCTCCGAGAATCATGACTCCCCATGCATGCAAGTAGCGGTGCTGCGATATTCATGCTTGCAGTTGTTGCGAGATTTATGACTTTCCGTACTTGCAAGTGGATTTTCTGTGCGATTTGTGACTCACCGCGTTGAAAGTAGAGTTCCTCCGAGAATCATGATCCTCCGTACTTGAAAGTAGAGTTGCTGCCAGTTGCATGACTCCCCGTGCTTGTAAGCAATTCTGCCGCGAGATTCATGAATCCTCTTGCTTGCAAGTAGACTTACGGCGAGATTCATGATTCCTCTTGCTTGCAACTACAGTTGCTGCGAAATTCATAACTCTCCATGCTTGTAAGTAGAGTTGCTTTGAGATTGATGACTCTCCCTACTTGCAAGTATAGTTGCTGCTTGTAAGCAAAGTTGTTTCGAGATTCAGGATTTACGTGAGCTTCAGCTAGATTCATGACTCCCCGCGGTTGCAAGCAGAGTTACTGTGAGATTCATGACTCCTCTTGCTTGCAGCTACAGTTGCTGGTAGATTCATGACTGCCCGTGCTTGCAAGTAGATTTAATGTGCGATTCGTGACTCATCGTCGTTGTTGCAAGTAGGCTGCTATATTCATGATTCCCCATGTTTGCAAATAGAGTTACTCCGAGATTCATGACTCTCCGTACTTGCAAGTATAGTTGCTGTGAGATTCATGTCTCTCCGTGGTTGCAAATAGAATTACTGTGTGATTCATGATATTCCGTGCTTGCAAGTGGAGTTTCAGCGAGATTATTGACTCTCCGTACTAGTAAGTATATTTACTTTGCGATTCGTGATACACCGTCGTTGCAAATAGAGTTGCTGCGAGATTCATTACTCCCCATGCTTGCATGTAGAGTTGCTCCGAGATTCATGATTCTCTGTACTTGAAAATAGAGTTACCGCCAGTTTTATGACTCCCAGTGCTTGTAAGCACAGTTGCTACAAGATTCAGACTTTCCATGCTTGCAAGTAGAGCTTCAGCGAGATTCATGTCTCCCCGTGCTGGGAAGTATAGTTACTGTGAGATTCATGACTCTCCCTACTTGCAAGTATAGTTGCTGCTAGTAAGCAAAGTTGTTTCGAGATTCAGGATTTACGTGAGCTTCAGCTAGATTCATGACTCCCCGCGTTTGCAAGCAGAGTTACTGTGAGATTCATGACTCCTCTTGCTTGCAGCTACAGTTGCTGGTAGATTCATGACTGCCCGTGCTTGCAAGTAGATTTAATGTGCGATTCGTGACTCATCGTCGTTGTTGCAAGTAGGCTGCTATATTCATGATTCCCCATGTTTGCAAATAGAGTTACTCCGAGATTCATGACTCTCCGTACTTGCAAGTATAGTTGCTGTGAGATTCATGTCTCTCCGTGGTTGCAAATAGAATTACTGTGTGATTCATGATAGTCCGTGCTTGCAAGTGGAGTTTCAGCGAGATTTTTGACTCTCCGTACTAGTAAGTATATTTACTTTGCGATTCGTGATACACCGTCGTTGCAAATAGAGTTGCTGCCAGATTCATTACTCCCCATGCTTGCATGTAGAATTGCTCCGAGATTCATGATTCTCTGTACTTGAAAGTAGAGTTACCGCCAGTTTTATGACTCCCAGTGCTTGTAAGCACAGTTGCTACAAGATTCAGACTTTCCATGCTTGCAAGTAGAGCTTCAGCGAGATTCATGAGTCCCCGTGCTGGGAAGTATAGTTACTGAGAGATTCATGACTCTTATTGTTTGCAACTATAGTTGCTACTAGATTCCTGACTGCCCTTGCTGACCTTGTTTATCATGTAACGGTACCTCTGATATATTTTGATCGTGTTTAGCAAGTAAACAAAACCTCTGATATAGGTTGACCATATTTATAATGTAAACAATACTTCTGATATAGTTTGACCGTGTTTATAATGTAAACAATACCTCTGATATAGGTTGACCGTGTTTATCATGTAAACTATATCTCTGGAATATATTGACCGTGTCTATCAGGTAAACAATACCTCTGATATTGGTTGATACTGTTTATCATGTAAACAATATTTCTGAAATAGATGGACCGTGTCTATCATGTAAATAATACCTCCGATATAGGTTGACCATATTTGTCATTTAACAAATAACTCTGATATAGTCTGACCGTGTTTATCATGTAACCAATACCGCTGATATAGTCTGACTATGTTATCATGTAACCAATACCTCTGATCTAAATTGACCGAGTTTATCTTGTAATCAATACCTCTGATATAGGTTGACCATGTTTCTCATGTAAACAATACCTCTGATATAGCTTGACAGGGTTTATAATGTAATCAATACCTCTGACATAGGTTGACCGGGTTTATCATGTAAACAATACCTCTGGTACAGGTTGACCGTGTTTATCATGTAAACAATACCTCAGATATAGGTTGACCGTGTTTATCATGTACACAAATCCTCTGACATAGTCTGACCGTGTTTATCATGTAAATAGTACTCTGATATAAATTGACCGTGTGTATCATGTATAGAATACCTGATATATGTTGACCGTCTGTCAAGTAAACAATACCTCTGATATAGTCTGAGAGTTGTTATCATGTAACCAATGCCTCTGATATAGTCTGACCGTGTTTATCATGAAACCATTACCTCTGATATAGTCTGACCGTGTTTATCATGTAACCAATACCTCTGATATAGGTAGACCATATGTATAATGTAAACAATACTTCTGATATACTTTGACAGTGTGTATCATGTAACCATTACCACTGATATAGTCTGACCGTGTTTATCATGTAACCAATACCTCTGATATAGGTAGACCATATGTATAATGTAAACAATACTTCTGATATACTTTGACAGTGTGTATCATGTAACCATTACCACTGATATAGTCTGACCGTGTTTATCATGTAAACAATACCTCTATTATAGGTTGACCGTGTTTAGCAAGTAAACAATACCTCTGATATAGTCTGACCGTGTTTATAATGCAACCAATACCTCTGACATAGACTGACCGTGTTTATCATGTAAATTATACCTCTGATATAGTCTGACCGTGTTGATCATGCATGTAAACATTACCTTTGATATAGTCTGACCGTGTTTATCATGTAACCAATACATCTGATATAGTCTGACCGTGTTTAACATATAACCAATACATAAATACATACAATACATTATATAAATTGACAGTGAGTATCATGTATAGAATACCTCTAATATAGGTTGACCGTGTTTATCATGTAACCAAAACATCTGATATAGGATGACCGTGTTTATCATGTAAAAATACCTCTGATATAATCTGAATGTGTTTATCATGTAACCAATACCGCAGATGTACATTGACCGTTTTTATCATGCAACCAATACCTCTGATATAGGTTGATTGTGTTTATCATGTAAACAATACCTTTGATATAGTTTGACCGTGTGTATCATGTAGCAATACCGCTGATATAGTTTGACCGTGTTTATCATGTAAACAATACCTCTGATATATTCTGACCGTGTTTATCATGTAACTTTACCTCTAATATAAATTGATCGTGTGTATCATGTAACCAATTCATCTGATATAGGTTAACTTGTTTATCATTTAAACAATGCCTCTGATATAGTCTGACCGTGTTTTTCATGCATGTAAACAATACCTTTGATATAGTCTGACCGTGTTTATCATGTAACGAATACATCTGATATAGTCTGACCGTGTTTAACATATTACCAATACCTCTGATATAGTCTGACCGTGTTTATCATGTAACCAATACCTCTGATATAAATTGACCATGTTTATCATGTAAACAATACATTTGATATAGTCTGACCGTGTTTATCATGTAAACAATATCTCCCTTTTTGTATTTGTGATGTCGTTTACTTTTATTATTACTTTTGGCTTCTTGTTTGTCGGTTTGCATGTTTGTTTCTGTGTTTTGTGGTTGACTGTCAACATTGAATGCTACTTTCCCTGTCCGATCGTTTTATATTTCTTTTGACAGTCTTTAACTTGTAAACAATACCTCTTAGATGAACAGCAATTATACGACATTTTCAGCAAAATGTGGGTAAGTGGTGTATGAATTTATGTCGAAACCCTGGTGAATGAAAGCCAAAAGTAGTTTGGACACTGCCAAGCTATATCAGATATATTGTTTTCAAAATAAACACGGTCAGGCTCATTCTATATAACTATAAACATGTATGTACTGCATGTTTTGACAGTAAGGGTATCGGGTGGAGGCTAGCCTGCATCGGACAGCTACAATGTATCGTATGTGGCATTCAATACGAGAAACCATATAGTGGAGAAGGACTCAAGTAGTTGTGGGCTGATTAATTAATGATTTATGCTATATATAAGTGGTTCTGTGTATTTTCTTTAAATTTCTTTAAGTTTCTGCATGTTATTCCTGTTGATTATGTTTTTTCCTTTATATACAGAACAAAAAAAGAAACTTCCTACTTGTTTGCTTGTATTTCTATTGGCCAGCTTTTGAGGGCGTATCAAAGCTTCAACAGCGTTTAAATAAAACTATGTTTTATTTTTGTAAGGACATTCAAGTGCTAACTATCCCATTAAACAAGCAATAATCTTTTATGGATGATATGGACGTTTTAAAGGGAGGTAATTTGATGATTGTTGATATTCTAAAGCTGCCATCTACACAATCAGTGTTTTGTATGTTTGTGATTTCTTTTGGTAAGGAACATATAGAGAATATTGTTTCGGTAATTTTCGTTGTATTAATTTTCTTTTATGGCCAAAATGCATGTTTTAACAAAAAGGAGGCTAACTCCCTTCTGTACTGAACTTTTCAAAAACATCTTTGTTTGGAATATTGTTGGCGGTCTATCGAATTATTCTTAAAACATCTTTACTTTTTTCTGTTTTATTGTCTAGACAATCAGTATCAACGTCAGCGGACGTTTCTTTTTTTGTTCAGTCAGTTTATGCCGATTTTACACATTAACGGAAAAAACGATACACACTTTATTTCGTGTAATTCGTCAAATTCGTCCTTGTCTTGCATCTTATACCTCTCATGAAATCTCGAAATTTAAACCGAATCTGATGACTTTCTCTCTGTTTTGCGTTCGGTTCCCTTTAAAGGGACACATGGAATCATCTTAAAGTGTGTATTAAACAATACAATTAGCACCTGGCTTTATTAATCCGGTATCAATTTAACTTTAAACCTGCTTGCATATAACTAAAATAACATGTTGCTATTTATTAACGGTATTTGCTCTATGGCTGTTTTTAATCGGATTTTAAACTCAGATGGGTTACCTTCTATACGTCATCGACTGGTGGTTTGGCTAAGATTTGCTAACGATCTTAGATAGATGGTTCGACTGCTAGTTGCTACGAAATATAAAAAGATCGGACAGGGAAAGTAGCATTCAAGGAGGACAGTCAACCACAAAACACAGAAACAAACACGTAAACACGCAAACAGACAAACAAGAAGGCTAATAAATGCAAACGACATCACAAACACAAAAAGGTTGACAATAGGGCTACCGCCTTGGAACGTGGTTTAAACCGTCAAATGCTACCCTCACACCTCTATGAACATCTCCAAAGGCGTCATCATCTCCGGAGTACCTGAAGAAGAAATCGCCAACGAGCTTGCGCCACAGTTAGTAATTGCGGCTCGCCGAATAACCATAAAGAGGAATGATAAAATTATTAGTACAAGTACTATCGTCCTCACATTTGCAACACCCGTCTTACCAAGAACAATAAAGGTGGCATATCTGCAATTACATGTTGACGCCTACATTCCAAACCCGTTACGTTGCTACAATTGCCAAGCCTTTGGGCACCACAAGAAATATAAAATGATCGGACAGGGAAAGTAGCATTCAAGGAGGACAGTCAACTGAAAAACTGGATCAATGAATGCCATACAATCCTAGTCCAGGTGTACTAAAGAAGAACTTTGTGGTAAATGTGGCGAGTCTGCATTCAGGCATAACGAATCAGATTGTCCTAACGCCCTCAAATGTACCAACTGCGGTCTAGGACATCACGCAAATTCAAAATTATGTGAAAAATTCAAAAAAGAAAAAGAAATCATAACAGTTAAATATACACAAAACATTTCCTTTCCAGAAGCACGAAAATTGATTGAAGAAAAATATAAAATTTCAAGTCCGACCTCTTACGCATCTATTCTCAAAACAACAGCAACACACATAGAATGCCGGGATGCAAGTACGCAATACGAACCACAGTCAGAAATTCAAAATACAAAGAATAATTCCTCAGTACCAAATCCAAACAAAAGTCAACAAATACAACTTAACAAACCAAAATTAAATTTTTCACCTAATCAAACTTTTTCATTTAAATCAAACACAAAATCGGCAAGCTCTGGCAATGTCAAGAGCACGTCAATTTCTCAGAATTGGAAAACGGGTCCTTCTAAGACTGTGAACTAAGGAAGTTGGAAAACCTAGTGCTTCTCCAACTAGGGAGCACAAGGAGCAGCCAAAGGTGTCTAACGGCCCTATTGAGCTGCATAACAAATTCGAACAGCTCCTGGACATTTCAGAGCCAGCAGCTACACTGCCACTTCCATCCTCTCATGAAAAGTTAGTCGAGGTGCCACTTCAGCTGAATTCTTCCAGGGAGGAGGATTGATCAGTAGAGATGTGAGTGCTTGAGTCTCCTAATACCTCTCTCCTAAATCTAAGGCCAAAAATAAAATTAAAAATCGCCTTATCGCTAAATAACGGGTAAAACTAATAAGATCATTCAATGGAATTGTCGAGGTATGAAACCAAATTATGATGAAATCAGCTTAATTTTAAATGAACACAACGCTATTGCCTTTTGTCTTCAAGAAACATTCTTGAAGACAAGTGATAAGGTATCTTTTAAACAATACTCACTATACAGTCATATTTGTGAAACCGGGGACAAGGCGACTGATGGAGTTTCGATAATCGTTAATCGAAACATTCCTCACAAACCTGTTGCGTTGAAAATAAATTTGCAAGCTACTGCGGTCAGTGTTACGATGCACAGAGTTATAACGATATGTTCCTTATATTTACCACCTAGTTCTTCACTAGACCCTAAAGATCTAAATCACCTAGTTGCACAATTGTCATCACCTTTTATACTCTTGGGTGATTTTAATGCACACAACTAAATCTGGGGTTGTAAAGATATAAACGATAAAGGCAAGAAAATTGAGGATTTCTTAGCCAAAAACAATTTGTGTCTTTTTAATGATAATAAGTCACATACTTATTTACATCCTGCTACAGGCTCTCATTCTTCCATTGATTTAACACTATGCGATTCAACGCTTTTGATAGATATTTCGTGGAGTGTTGGAGACGACCTTTGTGGAAGTGACCACTTCCCAATATTTCTTGAAAATATCGGCCCTCCACTTCCCGAAAAAACGCAACGATGGAAACTTCGCAAGGCTGATTGGACTACATTTCAATCTCTTTGCGAGGAACAATTAAAGCCTTCCGTTTTCGAGGATGTCGAAGACGCAACTACTCTTTTTACCAAAACTCTTCATGATATACTGATCAAACTATTCTAAAAACCTCGACAAATCCAAATCTCACACATAAACCATGGTACGACGATGACTGCAAAAAGGCAGTCAGCGATCGTAAAGCTGCATTAAATACTTTTAACGTGCGGTCAACTCAAACAAATTAAGATAACTTTAGAGTTTTTCGTGCGAAAGCCCGTCGTACTATTAAGGATAGCAAGAGGAAATCCTGGAGATCTTATGTCTCTAGGCTGAATTATCGCTCATCTCTTAAGAAGACATGGGACATGGTCCGGAGAATATGTGGTAAAGGTAATTGTAGTTCTGTAAATCATCTTAAAACAGATAATGGAGATATAACATCTGTCTAAGATATTACAAACACTTTGGCAGAAACTTTTTCAAAAAACTTCTTCTTCTGAAAATTGTCAACCAAATTTTCTGAAAAATAAAAAAGTAAAAGAGAAATACAATAAACTATTCACTCTCAAAGAACTTCGAGAGTCCGTTAAAAAGGCTCATGATACATCAGCTGGTCCTGATGATATCCATTATCAATTATTAAAACATTTACCTGAATCCTGTCTCTCTACCCTTCTTGATATATTTAATAAGGTTTGGGTGACGGGAAACTTCCGATTCTTGGCGGGAAGCAATCGTTAGTTCAGTCCCCAAACCTGGAAAGGATCATACGGACCCAATAAATGATCGCCCAATCGCTTTAACGAGTGGTATATGTAAAACCATGGAACGAATGATTAATGAGACTCGTTTGGTACCTGGAGTCCAACAAACTTATAACAAAGTATCAAAGTGGATTCCGGCGCCAACTAGGCACAACAGACAATCTCATTCGATTTCAATCGTTTATTAGGGAAGCTTTCATAAAAAAAGAACATATAGTCGCTGTATTTTTTGACTTGGAGAAAGCTTATGACACTGCATGGAAGTACGGTATTATGAATGATCTTCATGACCTTGGTCTTAGAGGCCGATTACCCATTTTTATAGAAAAATTCTTAGATGATAGACAGTTTCGTGTCCGAATGGGTTCAACCCTCTCTGATATTCATAAGCAGGAGATGGGTGTTCCACAGGACAGCAGACTCTCTGTCACGCTTTTTAATATAAAGATTAACAGTATAGTAAAATGCATCAATCCAGGTGTAGATTGTTCTCTATATGTTGACGACTTTGTTATATGTTATCGTGCAAAAAACATGATTACTATTGAGAGACAATTACAACAATGTCTCAATAAACTTCAGACCTGGTTTGATGAAAATGGTTTTACATTTTCTAAATCTATAACCAATTAAATGCACTTTTGTCAACTACGCAAACATCACGAAGACCCTCATCTAAGACTGGGCGGTTCACCTTTACTAGTAGTGGATGAGACAAAATTCCTAGGTCTTATTTTTGACCGTCAATTAACGTTTATACCACACCTTAAATACTTGAAGGTCAAATGCCTTAAAGCTCTTAACTTAAATAAAGTCGTTGCAAACACTAATTGGGGAGCAAATCGAAAAGTCCTCTTGCGACTTTACAGATCTCTTATCAGATCCAAGATGGACTACGGCTCAATAGTATATGGATCGACTCGCAAGTCGTACTTCTATACATAATTAAGGATTACGACTCGCCTTAGGAGCCTTTCGTACATCACCAGCCGAAAGTCTATATGTTGAAGCTAATGAACCATCAAATTAGCCCTTCAGTATACCATTAGATTACAATCTAACCCTTCAAATCGAACTTTCGATACTGTTTTTAATCCTAATTATGAACCTTTTTTGATCGAAAACCGAAGGCCATTCGGCCATTTGGTCTTCGTATTAAACCAAAATTAAGAGTCACTGAAATCGACCTAAATTTGATTACCAAGTACAAAGTACCGCAAATTCCACCGTGGACTTTGGAAACACCAACAATTATTTTTGATCTTTGTAATAATAACAAATCCATTACAGATCCTACTGTCTTTCAAAGCAAAGTTAATGAAATTAAATCGAATTACAGTAACTTTCAACATATATACACATATGGTTCTAAAGATGGAGACAAGGTAGCTGCAGCAGCTGTTGTTCACAAACATAGCATAAAGAGCCGCCTGCCTGACAAGGCCGCTATCATCTCAGCTGAACTTAAGGCAATTGAACTTGCGTTAAGTTTTATTCAGGAATCTGATGATGACCATTTCGTAATCTTTTCTGATTCCCTTTCATCTCTTCAAGCACTGGGTAATATGAAACATGATAATCATCCAGTTGTGCTTCAACTTTTAGAAAAGTACAATTCTCCTATAGTTGATAATGTTATTATTTTCTGCTGGCTTCCAAGCCATGTAGGAATACGTGGTAATGATAGGGCCGATAGTGCTGCTAAGGCAGCATTAGGTTTACATATATCTAATACCAAATTACCTTATACTGATTTTAAAAGTTGTATCAACACATATATTCGTAACTCTTGGCAAGCCGCTTGGGACTTGTCGGTGAACAATAAACTCCATTCCATTAAACTGTTACTCGGAGAATGGCTTCCTTCTAGTAGACCCATTCGAGAGGAAGTTGTCCTAGCCAGGGTCATGATAGGGCATACACGCTGTATAAATTCATATTTATTACAAGGTGAGCAGTTGCCAGAATGTATAAACTGTTTTGCAACGTTAACGGTCAAACATATCTTGTTGGAATGTGTAGACTGATACTATGCGACAAAGATACTACACAGTTAATACTTTGAAAAAGTTATTTGATACTATAGATTTTAGTCTTGTTATAGATTTCCTTAAAGAAATCAGACTTTATAAATCAATATAATATGTTCCTATATACATTAACTTGTTTACAAGCCCGTAGGCGGGCATTTGTTGATTTACATATATACATAGTTTATATTGCTACCATATCATCCCTGATTTGTAGATAGTTTTATCTTTACACGTTTACGTTATTTTTTTAATTACTACTTCATTCGTTCATTATTCATCGTTTTTTGCGCACAATATGACCTATGTATGTGTCGACGTGTCATAAAACACCATTCATTCATTCATTCATTCACGAATCTCGCAACAACTCTGCTCGGGGGTCATAAATCTAGCAGCAACTCTGCTTGCAAGCACGGGGATTCATACATCTAGCAGCAACTCTACTGGCAAGCACGGGGAATCACGAATCTCGCAGCAACTCTACTTACAATTAGAGGAGTCATGCATCGCGCATAACCTCTACATGCAAACACAGACAAAACACGAATCTCCAAGAAACCCTACTTGCAAGCAACGGAAGTAGTTAAAACCAACCCTTTATTCATACACGATATATACACGATACACGCTATATAACTCAAAATATCACTAAATTTGACATATTGTTTTATTATGCACAACCGTAAGGCTAGACAATAAATAGGTAATTTATTATCGAAACGATCCACAGAATCAGTTGATCACATTGTCATCGAATACGTAGATAAACAAAATCCCCCCATTTTCATTCAGTAGTTTTGTCCTTTTCCGTTTATTTAAGCCCCATTTATCTCATTGATTAATCATCGACTGTCTATTTAATGGATATGTTATTGCATCCATTTCTCAAGCAATTGAATTAATGTTTCTCTCAACGTCTTGAACGATCCACTAAATGCATTTTTGTGTTGCATGGAGCTATTTCATTCACTTAATTTGGACACTTTCATAATTTTATATATTGCTATTTTCTTAGTATGGTTTAATTAAATCATGATCAAAACGTTGATCATTAATAACACCAGCTCGAGTCTTTTTATCTAGGAAAACCATTTATCAGACGAATACCATTTTTCATTTTTGAATATTACGGATAAGGCGGACTGAATTAAATGCGTATGTATCAGTACTTTAAAGGACGGTGACTGGTTCAAAGAGAGTTCAAGATAAGACCAATAAAAATAAAAATCACACATCGATCATTTAGATGCTATTACAGAGAGAAAAACGTTAGGTATCAAAGCACATGGCGTTTTAATATTGTTGAACTGTTCCTAAGTATTATTAAAAATACCTTTAAATTCAAATTAGCTGAAATTCACATTTATTCTTTCCAGTGATTTATAAATGTTCTCAGTGAAATAAAAGTTGTAATCCACAGTTTTCTTAGACTAACCATAAATAAAATGTCACTGTTTTTGGAACTACTTTGTCAATCACTTTAGTGATTATCTCCCTTCAGAAAGTTTTATACTTACCTCAGTTTGCTGATAGTTGTATGTTTGCCGTAATAACTATAGCGAAATGGTAGTCATATTATGTATGAAGCAGTATAGCGACAAAAAGCGATCATATTATGTATCAACCAGAATAACGACAAAAAATGAACTATCATAACGACATGAACAATCAGACGAGCAACTCTTGCTCATTTGTGTTTTCCCTTGTTTAAGAATGACAAAATTACAATGTGTATACAACATATTACATTCTGTTGTATCTTATCCATACTTTTCCATTACCTAGAAGTTGAGATTTCACCTTTTTTTCAGTAGGTCATACAATTTGTTTTTTTGCGATTTAATCAAATCAGTCTTAGAAGAACTTTGACCTCGAGTGACCAGTAGAGCATTCAGTAACTGAACATAATATTGCCATCTAAACTACTTCACGTGAATAAGATGTACAAAGCCAATGAAACAGAAATATAAAAAGATCGGACAGGGAAAGTAGCATTCAAGGAGGACAGTCAACTACAAAACACAGAAACAAACACGCAAACCGACAAACAAGAAAGCAAAAGCAAGACTTCCGATTTGTCACTCTTTACGGATCAGAGCTGTCGGATAGGGCGTAATCACTTCACTCATCAATGTGTTTATTAGATGGGAAAGGCAAACCATTACAAACAAATAAGAAAACAATTTAAAATCTGGTTAAATAGAGAAATGAACTTAAAAAATACAAGATTTATGTGCAATATATACGGAGTCAAAAGAGAGTGTGCAAACCTATTTTTGGAAATATTCAAAAACTTGTAATGACAAATTCAGCAAACCATGTTTTAAATTAAACAACATTTATCAATTAATAAAGGAGTGATACCCTTGAACGAAAAGTTACTTCGCTGACAGAGTTTATGTCCCTGAAAGTAAAAAGAAACGTAAACCAAAAATAAATTGCAAGTTGCACACAGTTGAATATTTTGCATGCAGTTGAATAGGAAAACAGTCTTCTTGTAATTGCTGTTTTTTGAAATTTCGAACCATTAACTTCTTCTCAAACATAAAATTAGGATGTTTGAACACATTATGACGTAACAGTTTACAGCAATGTAATACACGTATTGAGGCTGATTATGCAAGTTTTATTGCACGCTTTCTTTTTGGACTCAGAATAGTTATTCTAGGTCACAGCCAAAAAGTAGAATTAAGATGCCACCTAACACTATTTGTTTGTTGAAATGTTTTCTTTAATGAACGGATTTTACTTCGGTTTTTTTTTCGTTACAACACAAAACGATGATTGACAAAGACATATTCAGACGAGTAACGTTTCATATCGATCGTCTCGCAATGACGCCATAAAGCATCAGCTTACTCATTTATCGCAGCAGCCCGTAACACATTTGTGGGCATAACATGGACACATTGATAGAAAGGCAATGCAGGTATTTTGTGAATGATTTTATAAGGATTCTAAGTGGACTGTTCGTCTGTGGATTATTTGTCAATGTTATATCTCCCGATGGCGTCGATGAGACACATGCATTTACTACGGTGTTCCGTTACGGCCATGGTACCATCGCGCATCGACCTTTACAAGTCGATGCGCGATGATACGATGGTACGATGGCGATGGCGCGATGGTACGATGGCGATGGTCATCGCCGTCGTACCATCGTACCATCGCCATCGTACCATCGCGTCATCGTACCATCGCCATCGTACCATCGCGCCATCGCCATCGTACCATCGTACCATCGCGCATTGACACCATCGTTCCATCGCGCATCGACTTGTAAAGGTCAATGCGCGATGGTACGATGGCCCTAACGGAACACCGTAATTTACAGATATCTTTTAGATTAAACGAATATTGATCAGAATGCTTGTTTTCAATATCGACGTTACTTCATTTTGTCTTATGTCGATGGTTTGTTGGCTGAATAAATGGTGTTTCACGGTCGATCTTCTTAGTGGTTGAGGCAGCCACCTTTCTTGAGTACAGCAAAACTGGATACCTCCTGCCATCCGTTTAAGCATCGACACTTTCTCGCTCCCAGTCGCATTCGAACCCGCAGCAGTTTCAAACGCAACTTATATTTCTTCGTTACTATCCCGGTCGAACACATGGCTTTGTGATAACGCAGTATGACATATTGCTGCAGTATGCCATTTATATGGCTCACTGCAGCAGTTTTATATTGCTTACTGCTGCATCATGACATACTGCATCGCAATGTATATATATAAGCAATGCTACCTGTGTACTTTTTCATATTGCAAAGCGCAGCGGTGCTTGGTTAATTTTAATATTATGGTACAAAAACTCTTATTAAATTATCAAATAAAACAATTTGATAAAACTACATAAATATAAATGAACATGGTTTATTATTTCGTGAAATAAAACATATAACAGCCAAAATCTGCGAAACTTCTTTTCTAGGTGGAAATCTGAAAGCTTATTCAAAACTGTTAAATTGCAGAACTTGCAATAGTAAAATGAATAAAACAAGTTTTTTCTTGTTTCTCCCTAAAATATTTTTCCACATGGCACATGAGGTCTTCACGTCCGCCTACTATTGTGCTAGCAGTTACAAACTATAATATTAAATCGATTGGACTTGAACAAATTGCTATAGAAAACAGGTATTTATCGCAATTTACGTATTCTGGGTTAGCTTTGGTGAAGATTGGGTTGAAGTTAATTAATCTAGGTAGTGATATCAGATTAAATATCCGTTAAAGGAGCTTTCGAAATTACAATTTAATAAGACTAAGTAATTTAAGGACTCTTCTGCGACAAGGACTAACACAACCTGACTTCTATGGTGATGTGATTTATAAACTTCGTAAGATTCTTGGTCATGATCACTTTTATACTATCTTTGTTAAACTTGTTAAAAAGTTTATCAAAAGAGGTTATGACCCTATCATTTTGCAACGTACTGCATGCTTGGTGGTGGATCCTTTTACAGTTCGCCACTATGCTTTCCTCTTTAATTGTACGATGACCGGACAGGCTGTGGACCCTATGATGACGCCTACCTAAAGCCCATTGGGACGGTGGCGTTTGATGTTTGTCTATGATCTTTCCTGTCGTGCCCTTAATGGTTTATTCTCTTGTTGCTCTGGCTTCTGCCAAGTCATTGAGTACCTTCATTGTGGCTTTCTAGGCTATTGTTTTTTGTATTAGATTTACACGAGCATATTTGTGTTTTACTTATATTGCCTATTGATTCTGCCTTGTTGGTTAGAGATTAGATCATGGCGGGGATTTCTTTATTTACACTGTCCTGTTTTAATGGGATGACAGTAGGGTAAGTGTGAGGTTTAGTGCACCCTAGAACCGGTTTAAACCCCCAGTGGCCTTTGTTGCCACTGACCGTTCCAAGGCGGTAGCCCTATTGTCAACCCGTTTGTGATGTCGCTTGCATTTTTTATTGCTTTTGCCTTCTCGTTTGTCTGTTTTGTTTTGTAGTTGACTGTCGTCCTTGAATGCTGCTTTCCTTGTCCGATATTATTATCTGTCTTAAGCCTAGAAATGTAATTGTTGAATTCGGGTAAACCTACATTTCTTAGAACAAAACACAGAAACAGTTGTTTTTATACTCCAACAAACGAAGTTTGGGATGGGCTATACTGGAGTCAACATGGCGGGCGGTCTGTTGGTCAGTCGATTTGTCGGTCGGTCGGTCGGTCGGGCAGTTGGTCGGTATACCCGTTGCAGCAATCTTATGGAGCGAACTACTTCTACATTTCTAAAGATGTCAAGATGTTTCAAAACACTGTATTTAGTGTATGCAATCTTGTGGAGCGAACTACTTCAGAAGGTTTCAAGATATTCTACTGCGGGTGGCGGGCGGCGGGGGACGGGCTTCAACATAATATTTTTGTTATATCTCAACATTACCATATCCGATGTCTGTATTTGACTTCAATGACTGTATTTGATGTTGCGCCTAGAAAACTCCTATCTCACATGACTAGAAATGGGAGACAACCCTATCTGTTACATGATACGTCATGACGTCACGTTGGTGACGTCGCCTTATTTTAGCGTAAAATAAAATACAGTCATTTGAAGTATGACTGTACTAAGCGCATAAGGGAAGAAAAATAACCCATCATGACTTTATCCATGTGAGATAGGTAAAGCTCACCCTCAGAATCAGAATTGAAACCAGGAACTCGGCAGAGCCTCGTCTCTGGTTACAATTCTGACCCTCGGTTGAGATTTCCCTATCTCACATGGACACTCATGATGGATTCTTATAATTTCATATGAGGGAAATACCTATTTTACATATCTAGAAATGGGAGAATATGCCATCCCAAATAACATTACAATGTACGTGCATGCAACAAATAAGTCAAATATGACGCTTGAGCACAATGGGTGACACTATTCGAGTTATGTGATTGAAAAATCCTCTGGAATAAATATCATCTCACGCGAAGAATCTCTTGAAAAGTGTGTTTTCTGGTACACAACGCATTCAGAACGGTATGCTATTTAATCTTAACATCTCTTAACATATACATAATTAGAACCAACAGTACCTGTTTATTACAAAATAATATTTCAGTTCCCCAAATAAGTGTGCCCCGAAACAGCCCATATTGTTTATTCACATCAAATGCTGCCGTTATCTTTGTGCGAGGGACTTTAACACCGTTGCTGTATCATTAATTGGTCGCACGTTGCAACTGATAACGGCGCATTGTTAGTAGTCAGCAGACGGTCATGACGTTGAACTTCATTTTGATGCAACAAGAAGATAATATATCGTAGCAATAAAACACCAACGCATTCGTTCCTTTAATATTTAAATTATCTACGGAAGTGTATAATGAACATCCGAATGTGCAGACATTTCTAATTTGATGACATTTTGCATTCATGTCTTGCCTTGATGAATATCCCAATATTCAAACAGTAGTAT
Source organism: Cyrtodaria siliqua (assembly GCA_037043455.1). NCBI lineage: Eukaryota > Metazoa > Mollusca > Bivalvia > Adapedonta > Hiatellidae > Cyrtodaria > Cyrtodaria siliqua. Next base: position 12,644 of record JAWPHD010010744.1, on the reverse strand, counting down.
TTTGCAGGAGAATTTCAAACATTATTGCGTAGAACATTGTATAAATACTCTTGATATTCACTCAGTTACCATGACAATTTCTTTAAACTGTCATTTAACTTAATAGAAATGAAGCATAAAACGTAATATTGATGATAACTTCCAAGTAACAGAGACATCAAAAGGGAAAAAAACAACTACGATATGTTATATTAGAGTACATGTTTTTCTTTTTTAAAGCCACATTATTGCTATTATTTCATCCTTAACGGAGTTACAGACTGGAATAAATAAAAGTGTAAGTGTATACTATTACCGTCGAAAACTGTTGTGTATGGTTTTAATCTGTCAACGTTTTGGGGTAAATTTTAAGTTCGCGTGCATTGTGGTATTGGTACCGTTTTGATTGAAAGCTATGAATAAATTGGCAATACTGTCTGAAACTGTAAGTTGTGTTATTTTTGAGCAAAATATTGACTTTAAGAAATTCTTACAAATATCGGAAATCTTTATATTTAAACAACAATATCTATTGAAAATTGGTCTTTTATTTAATGTAGACGACCTGGAAATGTCCTATTTGCGTGCTCTGTCTGTTCAACCATTTGCTTGTACCCAGTTTCAGCGGTAAGCATATGGCGAAATGTTCTGGTAATCCTTAAATTATTTTGAGGAGTATAAATGAAATATGTTTAACCCCACCCCTTCAAACACATTACTGCCTTTCTGTTAAAGCTGCGAAGTACAAATGCGAGTAAAACGGATACAGTTTGTGATATTGAGAACAATTAGAGGGTCATGCATCTCGCAGAACCTCTACAGGCGAACACACACTACTTGCAAGCAGCCTAAGTCAGTAAAAATCAATTCACCACTAAATAGGTATATAAACCCAGCCTTTATTCATACACGATATGTAGCGCAAGTCGTAAGGTCTATTAATTTTGACATATTGTTTTATCATGCGATAAAGACAAGACTTGACAAAACACAGGTAATTAATTATTGACAAGATCCACTGAATCATTTGACAACATTATCATCGAATACCTACGATGGTGTAAATAAACAAGATCCGCACAATTTCTTTCAGTAGTTTTGTCCTGTTCCGTTTATTTAAGCCCCATTAATTAATCATTGTCTGTCTATTTAATGGATATAGTAAAGTGTTTTATTCAAATCCCTTGAACGAGCCACTAAACATGTTTTTGTGTTGCATCGAGATATATTGCATTCACTTATTTTGGACACTTTCATATATTGCTAGTTTCTCAGTATGGTTAATTCAATCATGATCAAAACGTTAATCATTAATAACACCAACATGCGGCCTTTTAAACCAGGAAAATGGGACTTTTCAGACGATTACCGTTTTTCATTATTGACTATTACGGATTAGTTGCTTTGATACTATTAAATGCGTATGCATCACAAGAATGCAATAATTTAGAGGACGGTCAATGGTTCAAAGGGAGTTCAAGTTATGACTAAAAACAAGAAAATCAAATAAAGATCATATAACTTCAACTACAGAGAGGAAACCATTATGTATTAAAACATATAGCGTTATTATATTGTTGAACTCCTCCTGTATCTTATTAAAAATCACCCTTCAATTCGTTAACGAAATTCCAATATCATTATCTAAACTGTCGCTTTCACAGGACTGATTGAAGGAGAAAGTATGGGAACAAATCTAAAAACTCTAAAACATTTCTAACAATAACCAAAATATCAGAAATAAAATAAAAATGACGAGAAGCGCCGACACTTTACTATGTCCATTAAATAGACAGACAATGATTAATTAATGATAGAAATCGGGCTTCAATAAACGGAACAGGACAAAAGGCCAACCTTTAAAATCTCGTCAAGAGTCAAAATATATTGGCAAAAACACATAACAACTCATTAAAGGAGCTTTATCATTAGTTGTCAAATTATGTATGAAGCATCATAAAATCACGTAACATCATATGCTGAGGGAAAAAGGTTTAGCAAGTTGTTTAGATGAAATAATACTGTATACAAAATATACTGACATTTTGGGACTTTACGGGCTTGACCCCTACGTTTGTTACGTCATTAAGATGATCGACTTATGTATTGATGTGTTTAATAAAATGGTGTGTCTATGGCAGTAGTTTCTTGATTTTAAAATCAAAAATGTACTATTTCCAGGGTGCAAAAAAAACTTGCTAACCTTTTTCCCCTCAGTATACAAATGACGGATCAGTATAGCTCTGTATGAAGCATTATTAATTAACTGCTTAATATCTGCCGTGGTTTGCAGGAAACTGCACACATCATATGGCAAAAACAAGGCCAATATGGAGAGAAACTCGGCCAATATGAGAAAACTCGGCCAATATGAAATTCAAGCAATCTGACTGGATAAGCCAACACGGACGATATGGCTTTGTTTTCTATAAGGACGCTATTTTGAAGAGAAAAGAACACAACATCGCAGCTATGTTCGCCTATGTAATGTAGACAATCAAAATAAGTAAGGTTTGATTAATTGTAAATTCGCTTACATCGACTTCGCTGAAATATAGCTATTATCACGTTCGTGTGTGATTTTCCCATGTGTTCGACATACACTGAAAGCATCCGTGGCCGGGATAATAAAGAAGCTGCTTATGAAACTGCTGCGGGTTCGAATCCTACTGGGAGCTAGACTTGTAATTGAGAAAGTGTCGATTCTTATGCGGATGGCAGGAGGTATACAGTACTGGTCACACCCAAGAAAGATGGATAGTCTGCCTCCACCACTAAAGAAAATCGACCATTATATATTGCCAAAACTAATCTCGTAAAACACCATTCATTCAGCCAACATATATACTGACAGGCATGAGGTATGGTTTATACCTGTCAGATTGTTAAAACCAAAACCAGTTTCTCGTCCTGTTCAAAACAAATGGTGTTGACCGAAATGAAATAACGTCTTTATTGAAAAAAAAGCATTGTTGTCAATATTAGTTTAATCAGCAAGGTCTCTGTAAATGTATATGTCTCATCGACGCCATCAGTGACAATGGATATATCAATTTGACAAATGTTGATGTGTCAAATCCACAGACGAACAGTCCACTTCGAATCCTAGTTCAAAAATTCACAAAATGCCTGCATTTCTATCAATGTGTCCATGTTATGCCGACAATGGTGTTGCGGGCTACGGCGATAAATGAATAAGATGTGGCTAATGAAGTCATTGTGTGACGATCGATATGAAACATTACTCGTCTGAATATGTCTTATTTTTTGTCTGTCAGCTTTTTTTATTATAACTAAAGAAACGAACGAAATAAAATCCGTTCATTAAAGAATATATGTCTACAAAAATATAGTTTTATGTGGCATCTTAATGCACCTTTTTGGCTGTGACCTGGAATAATAGTGTCGAGTCCAAAAAGAAAGCGTGCAATCAAATTTGCATCAACCTCAATACGTATATTACATTGCTGTAAACTGTTACGTCATACAAGTGTTCATGTTACGTCATACATGTGTTCAAACATCCTAACCTTATGTTTGAGAAGAAGTAAACAGTTCCAAACTCATGAGAAGTTGCAGAAAATCGGTAGTTAACAAGATGAGTGTTTTCTCATTCAACTCTACAAATTCAACTATATGCAACATACTCAACAGCATGCAAAATATTCAACTGTATGCAACATATTCAACTGCATGCAACATATTCAATTGTATGCAACATATTCAAATGCATGCAACATATTCAGCTGCATGCAACATAATCAACAGCATGCCAAATATTCAACTGTATGCAACATATTCCTCTGTATGCAACATATTCAACTGCATGCAACATATTAAACAGCATGCAAAATATTCAACTATATGCAACATATTCAATTGCATGCAACATATTAAACAGCATGCAAAATATTCAACTATATGCAACATATTCAACTGCATGGAACATATTAAACAGCTTGCAAAATATTCAACTATATGCAACATATTCCACTGTATGCAACATATTCAACTGCATGCAACATATTCAACTGCCGGCAACATATTCAGCTGCATGCAACATATTCAACAGCATGCTAAATATTCAACTGTATGCAACATATGCCACTGTATGCAACATATTCAACTGCATGCAACATATTAAACAGCATGCAAAATATTCAACTATATGCAACATATTGCACTGTATGCAACATATTAAACAGCATGCAAAATATTCAACTATATGCAACATATTCAACTGCATGCAACATATTAAACAGCATGCACAATATTCAACTATATGCAACATATTCCACTGTATGCAACATATTCAACTGCATGCAACATATTCAACTTTATGCAACATATTCAAATGCATGCAACATATTCGAAATTCATGAGAAATTGCAGAAAACCAGCAATTAACAAGATGAGTGTTTTCCCATTCAACTCTACAAATTCAACGGCATGCAACATACTCAACAGCATGCAAAATATTCAACTGCATGAAATATATTCAACTGCATGCAACATATTCCACTGTATGCAACATATTCAACAATTGCAACATATTCAACTGCATGCAACATATTAAACAGCATGCAAAATATTCAACTATATGCAACATATTCCACTGTATGCAACATATTCAACTGCATGCAACATATTCAACTGTATGCAACATATTCCACTGCATGCAATATATTCAGCTGCATGCAACATATTCAAATGCATGCAAAATATTCAACTGCATGCAACATATGCAACACATTCAACTGCATGCAACAAATTCAACTGCATGCAACATATTCAACAGTATACAACATATTAAACAGCATGCAAAATATTCAACTGCATGCAACATATTCAACTGTATGCAACATATTCAACAGCATGCAAAATATTCAACTGCATGCAACATATTCAACTGTATGCATCATATTCAACTGTATGCAACATATGCAACACATTCAACTGCATGCAAAATATTCAACTGCATGCAACATATTCAACAGTAAACAACATATTAAACAGTATGCAAAATATTCAACTGCATGCAACATATTCAACTGTATGCAACATATTCCACTGTATGCAACATATTCAACATATGCAACATATTCAACTGCATGCAACATATTCAACTGCATGCAACATATTCAACTGTATGCAACATATTCAGCTGCATGCAACATATTCAGCTGCATGCAACATATTCAACAGCAACCAAATATTCAACTGTATGCAACATATTCCACTTTATGCAACATATTCGACTGCATGCAATGTGTTCAACTATATGCAACATATTCAACAGCATGCATCATATTAAACAACATGCAACATATTCCACTATATGCAACGTATTCCACTGTACGCAACATATTCAAATGCATGCAACATATTAAACAGCATGCACAATATTCAACTATATGCAAAATATTCCACTGTATGCAACATATTAAACAGCATGCAAAATATTCATCTATAAGCGACATATTCAACTGCATGCAACATATTAAACAGCATGCAACATTTTCAATTATATGCAACATATTCCACTGTATCCAACATATTCAACTGCGTGCAACATATTCCACTGTATGCAACATATTCAACTGCATGAACGTATTAAACAGCATGCAAAATAGTCAACTATATGCAACATATTCAACTGCATGCAACATATTCAACAGCATGCAAAATATTTAACTGTATGCAACATATTCAACTGCATGCAACATATTCAACTGCATGCAACATATTCAACTGTATGCATCATATTCCACTGTATGCAACATATTCAACTGTATGCAACATATTCCACTGTATGCAACATATTCAACTGCATGAAACATTTTAAACGGCATGCAACATTTTCAACTATATGCAACATATTCAACAGCATGCAAAATATTTAACTGTATGCAACATATTCAACTGCATGCAACATATTCAACTGCATGCAACATATTTAACTGTATGCAACATATTCCACTGTATGCAACATATTCAACTGCATGAAACATATTAAACAGCATCCAAAATGGTCAACTATATGCAACATATTCAACTGTTTTCAACATATTCAACTGCATGCAACATGTTCAACTGTATGCAACATATTCAACTGCATGCAAAATATTCAACTGCATGCAAAATATTCAACTGCATGTTTGAGAAGAAATATAAAGTTTGAAATTCATGAGAAATTGCAGAAAACCAGCAATTAACAATATGACTGTTTTCCCATTCAACTCTACAAATTCAACGGCATGCAACATACTCAACAGCATGCAACATATTCAACTGCATGAAACATATTCAACTGTATGCAACATATTCCACTGTATGCAACATATTCAACATATGCAAAATATTCAACTGCATGCAACATATTCAACTGTATGCAACATATTCAACAGCATGCAAAATATTCAACTGCATGCAACATATTCAACTGTATGCATCATATTCAACTGTATGCAACATATGCAACACATTCAACTGCATGTAAAATATTCAACTGCATGCAACATATTCAACAGTAAACAACATATTAAACAGTATGCAAAATATGCAACTGCATGCAACATATTCAACTGTATGCAACATATTCCACTGTATGCAACATATTCAACATATGCAACATATTCAACTGCATGCAACATATTCAACTGCATGCAACATATTCAACTGTATGCAACATATTCAACTGCATGCAACATATTCAGCTGCATGCAACATATTCAACAGCAACCAAATATTCAACTGTATGCAACATATTCCACTTTATGCAACATATTCGACTGCATGCAATGTGTTCAACTATATGCAACATATTCAACAGCATGCATCATATTAAACAACATGCAACATATTCCACTATATGCAACGTATTCCACTGTACGCAACATATTCAAATGCATGCAACATATTAAACAGCATGCACAATATTCAACTATATGCAAAATATTCCACTGTATGCAACATATTAAACAGCATGCAAAATATTCATCTATAAGCGACATATTCAACTGCATGCAACATATTAAACAGCATGCAACATTTTCAATTATATGCAACATATTCCACTGTATCCAACATATTCAACTGCGTGCAACATATTCCACTGTATGCAACATATTCAACTGCATGAACGTATTAAACAGCATGCAAAATAGTCAACTATATGCAACATATTCAACTGCATGCAACATATTCAACAGCATGCAACATATTTAACTGTATGCAACATATTCAACTGCATGCAACATATTCAACTGCATGCAACATATTCAACTGTATGCATCATATTCCACTGTATGCAACATATTCAACTGTATGCAACATATTCCACTGTATGCAACATATTCAACTGCATGAAACATTTTAAACGGCATGCAACATTTTCAACTATATGCAACATATTCAACAGCATGCAAATATTTAACTGTATGCAACATATTCAACTGCATGCAACATATTCAACTGCATGCAACATATTTAACTGTATGCAACATATTCCACTGTATGCAACATATTCAACTGCATGAAACATATTAAACAGCATCCAAAATGGTCAACTATATGCAACATATTCAACTGTTTTCAACATATTCAACTGCATGCAACATGTTCAACTGTATGCAACATATTCAACTGCATGCAAAATATTCAACTGCATGCAAAATATTCAACTGCATGTTTGAGAAGAAATATAAAGTTTGAAATTCATGAGAAATTGCAGAAAACCAGCAATTAACAATATGACTGTTTTCCCATTCAACTCTACAAATTCAACGGCATGCAACATACTCAACAGCATGCAACATATTCAACTGCATGAAACATATTCAACTGTATGCAACATATTCCACTGTATGCAACATATTCAACATATGCAAAATATTCAACTGCATGCAACATATTAAACAGCATGCAAAATATTCAACTATATGCAACATATTCCACTGTATGCAACATATTCAACTGCATGCAACATATTCAACTGCAACATATTCAACTGCATGCAACATATTCAACTGCATTCAACATATTCAGCTGCATGCAACATATTCAACTGCATGCACATTATTCAACAGTATGCAACATATTCAACTGTATGCATATTCAACAGCATGCAACATATTCAACTGCATGCAACATATTCAACTGCATGCAACATACTCAATTGCATGCAACATATTCAACTGTATGCAACATATTCCACTGTATGCAACATATTCAACATATGCAACATATTCAACTGCATGCAACATATTCAACTGCATGCAATATATTCAACTGTATGCAACATATTCAGCTGCATGCAACATATTCAACAGCAACCAAATATTCAACTGTATGCAACATATTCCACTTTATGCAACATATTCGACTGCATGCAATGTGTTCAACTATATGCAACATATTCAACAGCATGCAACATATTAAACAACATGCAAAATATTCAACTATATGCAACGTATTCCACTGTACGCAACATATTCAAATGCATGCAACATATTAAACAGCATGCACAATATTCAACTATATGCAAAATATTCCACTGTATGCAACATATTAAACAGCATGCAAAATATTCATCTATAAGCGACATATTCAACTGCATGCAACATATTAAACAGCATGCAACATTTTCAACTATATGCAACATATTCCACTGTATCCAACATATTCAACTGCGTACAACATATTCCACTGTATGCAACATATTCAACTGCATGAAACATATTAAACAGCATGCAAAATAGTCAACTATATGCAACATATTCAACTGCATGCAACATATTCAACAGCATGCAAAATATTTAACTGTGTGCAACATATTCAACTGCATGCAACATATTCAACTGCATGCAACATAATCAACTGTATGCATCATATTCCACTGTATGCAACATATTCAACTGTATGCAACATATTCCACTGTATGCAACATATTCAACTGCATGAAACATTTTAAACGGCATGCAACATTTTCAACTATATGCAACATATTCAACAGCATGCAAAATGTTTAACTGTATGCAACATATTCAAGCAACATATTCAACTGCATGCAACATATTCAACTGTATGCAACATATTCCACTGTATGCAACATATTCAACAGCATGCAAAATGGTCAACTATATGCAACATATTCAACTGTATGCAACATATTCAACTGCATGCAACATGTTCAAATGTATGCAACATATTCAACTGCATGCAAAATATTCAACTGCATGTTTGAGAAGAAATATAAAGTTTGAAATTCATGAGAAATTGCAGAAAACCAGCAATTAACAATATGACTGTTTTCCCATTCAACTCTACAAATTCAACGGCATGAAAAATATTCAACTGCATGAAACATATTCAACTGTATGCAACATATTCCACTGTATGCAACATATTCAACATATGCAACATATTCAACTGCATGCAACATATTAAACAGCATGCAAAATATTCAACTATATGCAACATATTCCACTGTATGCAACATATTCAACTGCATGCAACATATTCAACTGTATGCAACATATTCAACTGCATTCAACATATTCAGCTGCATGCAACATATTCAACTGCATGCACATTATTCAACAGTATGCAACATATTCAACTGTATGCATATTCAACAGCATGCAACATATTCAACTGCATGCAACATATTCAACTGCATGCAACATACTCAGCTGCATGCAAAATATTCAACTGCATGCAACATATTCAACTGCATGCAAAATATTCAACTAAATGTTTGAGAAGAAATATAAAGTTCGAAATTCATGAGAAATTGCAGAAAACCAGCAATTAACAAGATGAGTGTTTTCCCATTCAACTCTACAAATTCAACGGCATGCAACATACTCAACAGCATGCAAAATATTCAACTGCATGAAATATATTCAACTGTATGCAACATATTCCACTGTATGCAACATATTCAACATATGCAACATATTCGTCTGCATGCAACATATTGAACAGCATGCAAAATATTCAACTATATGCAACATATTCCACTGTATGCAACATATTCAACTGCATGCAACATATTCAACTGTATGCAACATATTCCACTGCATGCAATATATTCAGCTGCATGCAACATATTCAAATGCAAGCAAAATAGTCAACTGCATGCAACATATTATTCACCTGTATGCATATTCAACAGCATGCAACATATTCAACTGCATGCAACATATTCAACAGCATGCAACATACTCAGCTGCATGCAAAATATTCAACTGCATGCAACATATTCAAATGCATGCAAAATATTCAACTGCATGCAACATATTTAACTGCATGCAACATATTCAACTGCTTGCAACATACTCAGCTGCATGCAAAATATTCAACTGCATGCAACATATCCAACTGCATGCAACATATTCAACTGGATGCAAAATATTCAACTGCATGTTTGAGAAGAAATATAAAGTTCGAAATTCATGAGAAATTGCAGAAAACCAGAAATTAACAAGATGAGTGTTTTCCCATTCAACTCTACAAATTCAACGGCATGCAGCATATTCAACAGCATGCAACATATTCAACTGCATGCAACATATTCAACAGCATGCAAAATATTCAACTGCATGCAACATATTCAACTGTATGCATCATATTCAACTGTATGCAACATATGCAACACATTCAACTGCATGCAACATATTCAACTGCATGCAACATATTCAACAGTATACAACATATTAAACAGCATGCAAAATATTCAACTGCGTGCAACATATTCAACTGTATGCAACATATTCCACTGTATGCAACATATTCAACTGCATGCAACATATTCAACTGCATGCAACATATTCAACAGTATGCAACATATTAAACAGCATGCAAAATATTCAACTGCATGCAACATATTCCACTGTATGCAACATATTCAACATATGCAACATATTCAACTGCATGCAACATATTAAACTGCATGCAAAATATTCAACTATATGCAACATATTCCACTGTATGCAACATATTCAACTGCATCAAATATATTCAACTGTATGCTGTAGTGGAGTGCGTGGTTCAGTGGTATAGCGCCGAACTCAGAATCGAGAGGTTGTGCGTTCGATCCTCGCCACGGCCACGTTATTTATCCTTGAGCAAGATAATTAATCCACATTGCTTAGTACTGGTTCTACCCAGGAAGCCATCGAGAGTGATTAATCTAAGTTGCAATAACTTGTTTCGCAATCGATGTAAAATAAATATGTTTAAACTAACTGTATGCAACATATTCAGCTGCATAAAGGCAAGAAAGTTGAGGATTTCTTAGCCAAAAACAATTTGTGTCTTTTTAATAATAACAAAACACATACTTATTTACATCCAGCTACATGCTCTCATTCTTCCATTGATTTAACAATATGCGTTCCAACGCTCGTGATGGATTTTTCGTGGAGTGTTGGTGACGACCTATGTGGAAGTGACCACTTCCCCTTATTTCTTGAAAATATCGGCCCTCCACTTCTCGGAAAAACGCAAAGATGGAAACTTCGCAAAGCCGATTGGGATACGTTTCAATCTCTTTGTGAGGAACAATTAAAGCCTTCCGTTTTCGAGGATGTCGAAGACGCAACTGCTCTTTTTACCAAAACCCTTCATGATATAGCTGATCAAACTATTCCAAAAACCTCGGCAAATCCAAAACGCCCACATAAACCATGGTACGATGATGACTGCAAAAAGGCAGTCAGCGATCGTAAAGCTGCATTGAATGCTTTTAACTTGCGGCCAACTCAATACTTTTAGAGTTTTTCGTGCGAAAGCCCGTCATACTATTAAGGATAGCAAAAGGAAATCCTGGAGATCTTATGTCTCTAGGCTGAACTCTCGCTCATCTCTTAAGAAGACGTGGGACATGGTCTGGAAAATAAACGGTAAAGGTAATTCTAGTTGTGTAAATCAACTTAAAACTGATAATGAGGATATATCATATGTCAAAGATATCACGAACACTTTGGCAGAAACTTTTTCTAAAAACTCTTCTTCTGAAAATTGTCAACCACATTTTCTAAAAAATAAGAAACTAAAAGAACAGAAGAAGCTGAATTTCAAGTTGAAAAACTTGGAGAAATACAATAAACTGTTCATTCTCAAAGAACTTCGAGAATCTCTTAAAAAGGCTCATGATATATCAGCTTGTCCTGATGATATCCATTATCAATTATTAAAACATTTACCTGAAACCTGTCTCTCTACACTTCTTGATATATTTAATAAGGTTTGGGTGACAGGAAACTTTCCAGATTCTTGGCGGGAAGCAATCGTTATTCCAGTCCCCAAACCTGGAAAGGATCATCCGGACCCAATAAATTATCGCCCTATTGCTTTAACGAGTTGTATATGTAAAACCATGGAACGAATGATTAATGAGAGACTCGTTTGGTACCTGGAATCCAAAAAGCTGATAACAAAGTATCAAAGTGGATTCCGGCGCCAACGAGGCACAACAGACAATCTCATTCGATTTGAATCATTTATTAGGGAAGCTTTCGTAAAGAAAGAACATCTAGTCGCTGTATTTTTTGACTTGGAGAAAGCTTATGATACTGCATGGAAGTACGTTATTATGAATGATCTTCATGATCTTGGTCTTAGAGGCCGATTACCCATTTTTATAGAGAAATTCTTAGATG
>JAWPHD010010743.1:0-90446 GCA_037043455.1 Cyrtodaria siliqua | reverse complement strand
GAGATCTTTCATACACATTCAAAAAACAATGATGCAGACTAAACACATTTACTTGTTGTGTGTAAAGATCGCTTGCTACTGCGGCAACAATGGTCGACGAATCTACTACTCTTATATAGTCGCGCTCTTGTTTACCTTTAGCGAGGAATGGGGCGGAGCTGAACACACGACGACATTGCGTCAGTATGAATGTAATTCCATGCTCAATCGTGAACGCCTGTACCGACATCAGGTTTGCTTTGTGTTACTTACTTGGCTTCCCGACTATGCATGTCTGTTTTTAATATTTAAAACACACGATCTTTTAATTCATACATTCTGTGAAATAGATTATTACCTGAGCTGTCTGGGATTAAACTGTCTGCTTTGTATCTGTAGAATCCATGTCATAATGCACACAGGAACCGATATGCAATATTTAGCCAGTATTCTTAGGTAGTATTTGAATAAATATCACATTTTCGTTAAGTTGATGCTTGTGAATATATGTGTCTTTAAATCAGTTCTATAACGATGGCAGACGACTTGATTCTGCAACCAATTGCACATTTATCGCCCGATAAACATAAAATTGTTACGATGAATTTGGATAATAGCGAGGTTGTGTACGATTTTAGTTAACCTGTAGGCCATATTGCCTACTGACCTTTCAAGTCGGTGACCCTGTCTGCACAACTTTTTATGTTACGTATTGTCCTTTCGTTGACATGTTAAATATGCTCATATTTCGGTTTGTAGTGCAGTGCCATTACGGTGCATTGCATTTGAATTGCTGTGGTTTCTATTGGATCATTTTTCTCATTATTCAATTCTTTTGTTTTGTGTAAATCATATTCTACTGCTAATTTAGGTAATATGTAGAAGCTTACATTATTTATGAATGATAGACATCATGTGATTAAGTGTGCATTATGCCATTTTTAACTTATTGTTCATGATGTGCATAGCAACACCATTGTTCAGCCCTTTCTGTTGATAGTTTCAGACAGTTTATTAACGTCTTGTTACTTCTAAAACATCAACATTAATGGTTAGCACTGTATTTAGCATGCAGTTGTTACGGTTGTTCGAGCAATGTTCACCATTGGATTATGTTTGTTTAAGTGTACCGGAAGTTAAAAAATATCACTGAGTTCCATATAACATTTACCAACCTTTCCTGTGTGTCATTTTTTTTCGAAATAAAAAAGAGTATGATAATGGACCTTTGGAAGTTGCCAGTAAGATTTACTTACATATGTTTTAGAGATATGCCCGTCCTCTTTAGAACTGCTGGGAAAAGTAGGGGTCATGGGACATTTAATATGATATTTGTTGACATCGTTCAACACATTTATTCGGCACCTCTGACATGTATTCTCCTTTCAGTTTCAAAACTTTCATATTCGACATGCAATCATCATACTTCAATGTAAATGCGTCTTTACACTCACAAACAAGCCAATAAAGTAATTCCACCAGAAAAATACAGACCTTAAATACTCAAAAATGCCTTTAAACACGTATCAGCACATGTTTATCAAGTTAATTGTAACAATCAATTTTCCGTTTCTCTGGTTTTCTAATTATTAAGCCTCCATTATCCAAGCAACATGTGACGGTTCAATCGCAATACAATGATTGCATATCTCAGGATTTGATATAGACGTGTTATTGATGTTGATGACAGTAAATACAGCATTCAATCATGTTATATGTTGGCACTTCCTAGAATTAATTAAAAGGCGCAAATCCTTGACAAAAGCAATGGTTATTACGTAATCAATACTGGAAAACGTGTATTGTGCAGTAAAACTGCTTTTATCACAGCATCGTCTGTCTTCAAACTGGCGTGCAGTTAGTGCACTATACCTTTTGTTTAATAATTAGAAATCTCTGTCAGTTTGCGGAAAAGATATGTTCTACAACTTGGACTTGACAAATTATAATAAAAAGTGCATGGTGTTTTGGGCCATACACCTGTTTTTCGAACCGTTTAGTTACAATGGAAAAGGTTATATGGACCTCAGTGTAGCTTCAGTTCATATACTTTTACTCACCACCATACACTGTTTGTTAATTATGAGAATTGAAGATAAACCAATTTTTTCAAACTGGGACAGAATATAAGTGAAATTCATTTATTCGGGCGATTTACGGTCCAAATTTCAGACGTTAACCAATGGAAAACCAAATCTCTACCAGAGTCATTACTGACTCTGTCAACGTCAAAGAAAGTAGGGCGAACGGTTAGGTCACGTGACTATTCAAAAAAAATGTATGACGATATTTATAATAAATCCTTTTGAGTGATCCGCAAAGATAAAATATAGACCTATATTCAATGTTTTCAACAAAAAAATTCTATGAGTTACTTTTTTTAGTAATTTTCTGCTATCGAGCTATGGTTTGAAATGTTTTACATATGCGTTTCGATTGAGGAGACCTAACTACGTTTTATTTTTGTAGTAAAATAGTCTCGATTAAAATTAAATTGTTTTCATGCATAATTTCAAATCTTGCAACATCTAATTTGCAGATATTCTGAAAATTATATTTACACAAGAAATAAATAAGTTTTAGGCAAACATATTCCAATTTAACAGGTTTTACCAAAATCTTGTAATTTAGTAGTTAGCAGAGATATATGTGAGTGCAAGGAACGATAACCCTGCGTGGAGATTGTGGAAAACCGTGTTACATAGTAGTTGCATTATAATTTCCTTTTATTTAACAGCGTACACATACTTTTTATTTGCTGTCAGTTATGTACCTTAATGTATATATACTTTAAAATTAATGCAGGAAATGAACATGGTAGAGCTTTCAGAGACATCACAATGGAGGCGGACATATTTAAACTGTCATAGCGGACAGGGATTGGTGCACAGTTTGGCGGGAAATATTTCTGGCACGTCAGAGTAATTCGTCTGCCTCGTCACGGAGCATCGTGCCCCGTTAGCCTGTGCGTGTCCTGGTCAGCCGACAGACAGGTAAGTTAAAACGTTGTGCTTTTTATCATAAATTCATTAATTTACGTGTAGCACAACCAATGCATGGCAGGAAGTGTCGGCCTGGGGTAGTCGCATAATGGCGGCTAGTAAATAATTCTCATTTCTTTTTGTAAAAAAGGCATCTAATTTAATGTGCCATTTTTGGTTTATATCACATTTTGATATATTTGTTACATTTTTTTCAAGTGAGTTTTGATATATATATATTTTGCCTATACGAAAATTGGTGTAGGAATACAATATGTTGGCATCTCAGTGTTTATGTTTATGTTTATAGAGGGAACATTCATTCATGAGACAAGTTATTTGTTAGAAAATGCATGACCCCAACTTTTCTGTTGATTTTTTGCGAGCATATGTGCCATTTGTGATGAGAATGTAAATATAGATATAAAAATCGAACAGGAAAAGCAGCATACAAGTACGACAGTCAACCACAAACACACACAGAAACAAAGAAAAATTTAAAGATGAATAAAAGGCCAAATAAGACATCACAAACACAAAAGAGTTGACAATAGGGCTACCGCCTTGGAACGGTCAGTGGCAAAAAAGGCCGCTGAGGGTATAAACCAGGTTCTAGGGTGCACCAAACCTCACACTAACCCTACTGTCAACACAATAAAACGGGACAGTGTAAATTAAGAAATCCCAGCCATGAACTATTCTCTAACCAACAAGGCAGCATTAATAGGCAATATAAGTAAAACACAAAGATGCACGTGTAAATATAAATACAAACAAACAATAGCCTAGAAAGCCACATAGAAGGTACTCAATGACTTGGCAGAGGCCAGAGCAACAAGAGAATAAACCATTTAGGGCCCGACAAGACAAGAATGCAGACAGACATATACGTTACCGTCCCTTTGGGCTTTAGGTAGACGTCATCATAGGGTCCACAGCATGTCCGGTCATCGCACAATCAAAGAAGAAAGCATAGTGGCGAACTGTAAATGGATCCACCACCAAGCATGCAGTGCGTTGCAAAATGATAGGGTCATAACCTATTTTGATAAAACTTTTTAACAAATCTAACAAAGATAGTATGAAAATGATCATGACGAAGGATCTTACGAAGTTTGTAAATCACGTCACCATAGAAGTCAGGTTGTGATAGTCCTTGTCGCAGAAGAGTTCTTAAATTACTTTTATATTTGGAAAGAAGATCAGGATTAAGATAATAAAATGTTGCAAAGGTTTTACGAAGTTGCTATTCTTTTATAAACTGGGCCTAGATATGAAAGACAACATGCCATTTAAATTTTAATTCATACACAACTCAATGCAAAAGTCAAACCTTTTACAGTTTTTTATTTTATTATTGTTTTTTTTATCAGAAAACAAACAGCATTAAATGTTTAACAATATGTAGCGTTTACATGATTTATGCTTTCTGATTTATGAAGTATAGTTTGGAACTTCCAGGGGAACCATACAACTTTCTATCAAGCTTACAGAGCATGACTATGCATGTGTGTTAAATCCTTACACGTAATTTTAGATACTAGGACAAATACGAGATGATGGCATTTTCCTTGAAAGACTTGAGGCGAATCCTGCCCAGTTCCTGCCAGATATTGAGCAACCATCGCTCAGTGAGTCGGTTGTGCAGGTTCATGTATATACTAATACTGTTTTATTTATTGCGGTCTGATTTTTGTATGCTAGTATGTACAATATGACCATGTTTTAAACGCCTACTTCCTGACGCATGGACGTAATGTAAATATTCAGATGTTTAAACCCTGTTATTTCCGAGGCAGCAATGTTGCTGATACTATTAACTTAATGTCATATTATGTGAATCTCGGGTTATATGAATCAATTTGATTTTCCAGTTACCAGTATTCTCATTACGTGGTCCAAGTATTAACTTTCATACCCCATCCAACCCATTCTCCAAGAAGTGAAAACAGGGTTGGCTGGGATATGAAATAAAACCTTAATTTCGACTTAAAATCTTTGCATAGTTATTGTAAAATGAAATCATTTAATAGTTAATTTTAAACAGGTTATCTCATGTTTTTAGTAAAAAATGTTTTTAAACGTGTTTTATTGTAGAAATGGCCGTTACGGAATCCTGCTAATATAAGCTTTCCCATCGCTTAATGGAATGACGGCGGGACCACGTGATGTATTTTAAGATTAATTTAAACAGACCAACTGGCAGTGTACTTAACGAACATGACAAGCTAGAAGTTCAGACAAGTGTCAGCTTAACGGGAATTCTGGTGGTGAAGGCTTACCGGACTATTTTAATAACCATCCCGTGATATATGCAGGGCCTTCAGAAACACCACAGTATGATAAACACCACGTCGGTGAGTTTCCTTTGTATTTGCACAGTTGTAAATCATTTAATTGAAAATAACACCTGTCAGAATGACTGATGTACTCTAACTCCCAATGAAATGGAGATGCTACGAAACAAATAGAGTATGGTTTTATTTCGTTGGTTGATTTAAACAAATCAATGTGCTACGCCCATCTCGACGTTTAATCAACCATCTCGTTGAGACCATATTATATCTATTACAGGTATGATAATCACCACAGGTATAATAGTTTAGTGAATAATTTGACTGTAGTACTAAATGTAGTTGACTTTAAACTTATTGTTGAGTGTAGTCTGATAAACATAGTCCAAATAAAAGTATTTTTTAATATATACGATATTTTTACTTTACGATATGATAATTTAATTTACGATACATGTATGATAATGTCAATATTATTTATTAAGCTCCTCACTATAGTCCAGTTTTGTTGTGACATATTTTCAACATAACAATGAATAAACAGAATAGATCATCAGGCTGAGAAGTGTTTAACAGTGTATACATGATTGTTTAGTTTGCATGTTATTTCCATTTATTTCTATGTATGTTTTAATAAATAAACGTCTCAGTTTGTATTTATACATATTTTCCGAAATTAACCCTTATCATACTTTATAACTAATTATAAATCCAACACGAAGTATTGTTATGCAGATTATATACGTAATATTGAATGATGTAAAATACCAGTTGCTATCAATGAAAGGTACATGTATATATAACAGTCGAACATCAAATGTAGCATTCAAGGACCACAGTCAACCAAACCCACGCACAGAAACAAATAATAATTACACAGGTGAATAAATTGGCAATTTCCACAATTTATAATTATCGTCCATAACAAGGTTGAATATCCGAGAATGCAACTATGAAGAGCATTCGTTACTTTTTGCCAACACCATCATGTTTGTACAGACTGGAAATTTCCAAGAACCTGTTCTCAATAACACATTGCATTACTTTACTAGTAATTTGGCAGCATTCCATATAATAATACTATCAACTCCGAAACACTTTAAGCACATTTTTTCTTACGAATTGCCGAAGGTATTCAGTATAGGGCTAAGAGAATTTAAATTTTAAATTTTGCAACGGTGTATCAGTCGTTTAATTGTCGGATCTTTTGTTTAACGGCGACGCGTTAGCGATTTGCGACCATAAAACGAATAATATACTGTCGCAAAAGTCAACATTTTAATACTGGATAACCCGTTTCTAACGCATTTTTGTGCTTTTTCGACAGATTTTCTCACAAACGCTTTCAAATAAAACTAAATGCCGCCACGTTTTTGTCAGTTTAACGTCACATGACTGGATTTGCGACGGGTATATGCATTATTTAATAGTCGCAATATTTTTGAAAATCAACCAATCGGATGGCAGGATTTTTAAGAATACTGGTTCTACATGTACCTAGGAACAAGCATGTGGTCTGCCTCCACTACAAAAAACATGCGCTGAAAATGACGTAAAACACCATTCAACCAACTACATTATGATGAACTGCATATTTACTGAACATGGAACAGCCAAATAAAATTAAAGGAATATCTTAAACAGTTTTACTAGTGAAACTAACAACACAGTATGTTTATAATATTTATTTGCATGCCAGCACATTGAAAATTCAATATGACTGACATAAGGACATACAAGCACACACAAAGTTGTCTCTGCGTACCTTCGCCTGAAACATTTTCTCGATAGACACGGCTTATATAATAATGCAACTGGCTTGATGTACGTATCTGTTATCAGAAAACATCGAGGACCTGTATTACAGACAATACAGTACAATACAATCTCTGGCGAAGCTCTACAATATCTATGCTTAATAAATGATTCAGAATGTTTTGCTTCTTTTTCATTTAGTTCATATTTAAATAATGTTCACGGAGTGGGACGATGTCCTGGACACGCCATCTGAATATTGGTTTGGCTAATTTGTTTATATGTGACAAAGACACATTTTGAACAGTACCCGCAAACGTGTTGACATTTCCGCCATGTACAAACAGCTGACCATTGGGTTTAATGATCTATCCAGTATTCAAATTAAGTCCATGTTATTTGTCAGGTCGTAGATGCATGCAAGTTTACCTGGCTTCAATTGGAGGGATAGCTGGTACAATTGCCGAGGAGTGCTTCAAGTCGATAGAATTGCTAGAATATCCGGAATTGGGTAAGAGAGTTTAAAGCTGAAATGGAACTCATTGAAAACATTACTGATTATTATAAATCGAAATGTTATAAACTGTTTTTCGCTCCAAACTTAGAATGCGTTCGATTGTTCCAAAGGTTCGCATTTTTCTGTAAACAAATAATTTGTTAAATCTGGGTTGTGCCTTAGGTTTTTGGAAAGTTTAAACAGAGGGTATCAGGCACGAGTATAATGTGAGCATATACTCCTAACTACGGATGGAAAAGTACAATTATACCATTATGGTACGCAAATATCAAGTCATACATGTTTTACGTGTATACTCAAACGTAAGCCAGTCCTTTTGAGAATTCAATTTCTTCTCTTGTTTAGCTATGATATTTCTCCAACGGATGGTTTCTTTATTATGATATGATACGATTGTTTAACATCTTTCTGCTCAATATATTGAATTAAAACGAACACTATTGCGTAACTTACGTGTTGGGTTCAACAATTTAGCAAAATCATATATTTGTCTTTCCAGACCACACATAGCAACTTTTCCGATCTCATCTGCTATTAGGTAGCCAAATGTACTCAAACGATACTTTGTCATACATAAGTATACTGAGTCAGCTTGAGACATGGGTAATATAAATGTAAACTATGTCAAAATACACGTATTCAAACCGTCATTTACCGTAGAGGATATCATTGTCTTAAAAAATTAAAAATAGTATGTTTTTATGTATTTAGGGATGGAAGCTATGTACAAAGTAGAGGTGGAGAAATTTCCTGCATTTATAGTTATTGACAACAAGGGCAATGACTTCTTTAAACAATGGAGGCTAGATTAACACTGTGTACATATATAAATCAACCATCGTTCAATGTTCAATGAAACATTTGTTAAACAAAACAAACTGTGCGACTGTTTAAATAAAATGCCTGTAGTAAAGGTTTGATACACAGTTATGGTGTGTATACCTGTTAAAACGGGACTAATTTATATAGTTTACTTGAATAATTACTTGTGTGTGGAAACATTTGCGGCAAAAATAAGAAAAATGCACCTAGAAACCACAGCACCCATACGCCAAGGTACCGTAAAAACTGAATCAAATATTCGATGAACATAATAAGACAATACACAACACAAACATAATTACTATATAACAATACACAACATTAAGAATGGAGATGACAAGGTTACTGACTTCGAACGGTGAGTAGGCAATATAGTTTACTGGTTTCAATCGATTTTATGTTTATACAACCTCACTATTTTCCTGTCTTCAACGTTAAGTACACATCATCAAAATAAAATATTTAACGAGAATCGCTATTAAAAGTTTGGGTAGGGTCCATGTGAAACAGCAACCCAGTCATCTTGCAGTTCATAATAAAGTGTAAAAGAATATTGTATATATGGTATAATCCGACATGGTCAAACTAGCCAGGAAATGAAATCAATATCTTTACGTGTTTGAACATGTTTTTCGTATACACATAGTCTTTTTCAATGAAGCTTTATACAACTTTTATTTAATAACACATTTAGTGATTTTAATATGTTCAGTTATTTGTTTGTTATTGTTTTGGAGATGTAATGTTTACCACATTTCGACATTATGCAAGAAAAGGATGAACCTAACAATAACATAGGAGCGCTAGTCTAGCAAATGTAAAACAGAAACTACTTTGATTGACTTGATATCGCACCGTGTCTTTAATTACTCTGCTGCATGATAGTTTTGTTCTATAAAGTTATCACCCTTCGTATTAACATTTAACGTAAACAACATTTAACCGAAGTGTCAATTAGTCCCAGTTCCTGCTCCATGAGTAGAACAAATATGAGGAAATGAATTCCAATGGGAACATCTGTGGGTTAAATACGCAACGTCCGCCTTAATTATTCGTTGTGCATTTTTCATTCCAATAGGTACTATTGTAATTCAAAAAAAAAGAGTATACTAATGGACCTTTGGAAACGGCCGAGCACAACACATACGAAATATTGCAGTCTCGGTTTGATTGAGACTGTACATGAGCGGTAGTGAACTATGCTAGCTACCGCTCACGCCCTCTACCCCTACGTATTTTTATTGATTCTATTCAGTGATCATATGTTTGTGTAAGTGAACTTTTTCACGTAACAGACACATTAAGTGTTTAATCAATGTGCAGAATCGGAAGGTTTTAAGACGCGTTATACCAAACTAGAAACATGCCATAACAAACAAACCGTTTGGTAAATTTTCATCAAATAAACATTTTAAACATAATTAACTGGAAGACAAATTGTACCAGCCACAAACATATAGTATCTAGTTCAGTTTATTATACTCTTACCGCTAAAATAAGCCTAATTATTGAATGTAGTTACAAAATGATTCATGTCATTGCATACTGATTTTATCTGAATTAATGAAGAGCAATGGGTGGGGTTAAAGCAATGTTTAATGAAAAAAACAAAACAAATATCCTGAATTCAACACATTTTGTATAGTTTATAGTTTATATTCAGATTGTAAACCCAAATCATCGCGTATTATATTGAAAAGTTGTCAAGCTTCCAGCACAAAGAAATACTTCCCCTAATGTCTCGCAATCTAAAATGTCAGTCCCGATACATTTTCAGATTTGAGTCTCCATTAAAATTGCCCATTTATTGTAGAACTGACATATCTATTACATTTTGCCAATTAGCCACATTGCAGAATACTTAAAGTGCTTTATCAATGGTACCAAAATTTTACTTAATTAAAAGTAAATATCTCATTATCAATATCGTTTGATTTCAAGAGGAGTATCTATAATATATTGTTCTATTTGTATGTATATTATATATGGTGGTTATTTACATAAAATACACATTGATTATATTTTAGACGAATTAGACTGTAGGATAACTGTCTTTGCGAAGTATAAATACTGGGATGTGTTTGTGAAGTTTCGTATAAAAAGGCCAAGTGGGTTTGAGGGAGTATCGATTATAAGTGTTTCCTTTATAACGTATATAGTATGTAAGCAATAATTGCCACTGATGATCATATAAATTAACCATGAGGGTGGGGGGGGGGGGGGGGGGGGGGTGGGGGAGAGATTATCTACTTATTTTTAAACTTCATTGATTCCTGTTTGCTCGTTTTATAAGTACTATTTTCTTCCATTTATTTGTTTGTTGCTACAAATACTAAAAATGCATGCCTTATATAACCATTTCTCTATGCTATTCAAAAGGAAACTAGAAGCATCATGTTACACTGACACGGTTTCATTCATGTTTTTATGTGCGGTTTCTGTCTACTTCGCGCATCATTATATATATGGATTTAAATAAAAGTATCGCTGAACTTTCCAATTTAATGGTTAATATATATTTCAATAAATTCCGAGCTCAACAATAAAATCGTTGATATCTAAAGCATTATTGCTTACCTTAAACGTTATGATATTAGCAATTGCGTTGAAGTATTGCGTGCTCAAGTATAATTGGTGAGAGCAATAAAATATCTCAAACGTTATTGGAAAAGCTCATAATATAATTGATATATAGAACAGTTTTAATATGTCGGCTCCATACACAATCCGTATTGGGTGAGCCCACTCAACTGAAATGAAATTGAATACGGCAACCACCATTTTATCATGCAATGGTATGTCTAACAATGATTTAGTTACCTATACATATTTTCTCCTCTCCCAAATACAATAGGCTGGAAATAAGTCCCTTTACTATAAATGGTTATTGAAAAAGCATGAACAATTTGCTTATTTACTGCAAACATGCTACATGACCGATTAGCTTAGGTATATAAAGTGACGTCCGAGTAAAGTTTGTTCTTTAAGTTGCATTGTTGGGTATATTAGTATATATTACTTTGAACTTTACTTTTATGAACACAGATCAAATAATTAACAAAATAAGTATAAAGTCGTACGAGAAATGCAGCTTACAGTAAACCCGAAATGACACAAAACGACAAACATGAATGGCAATGTTAATAAGGACTAAAGGCATATGACGTCACACACACACAAAATAGGTTGACAATAGGGCTTCCGCCTTGGAACGGTCAGTGGCAGAAAAGGTCGCTGGCTGTTTAAACCAGGTTCTAGGGTGCACCAAACCTCACACTTACCCAACTGTCATCCCAATAAAACGGGACAGTGTATATAAAGAAATCCCCGCCATGAAGAATTCTCTAACCAAAATGGCAGTATTAATAAGCAATATAAGTAAAACACAAAGACGCTCGTTTATATATATAAATACAAAACAAACAATAGCTTAGAAAGCCACAAAGAAGGTACTCAATGACGTGGCAGAAGCCAGAGCAACATAAGAATAAACCATTGAGGGCCCGACAAGACAAGATTGCCGACAAACATAAAACATCACCGCCCTTTTGGGCTTTAGGTAGAAGTCATCATAGCGTCCACAGTCTGTCCGGTCATCGCACTTTTAAAGAGGAAAGCATAGTGGCGAACTGTAAATGGGTCCACCACCAAAGTTAACTGCACTAAATACAACAATGTGTTGATAATTCGTTATTTTTAGAACAAAAATAAAACCAAAACATAACTAATTATGATTTTATGTTTTAATATGTTGGCTTCATACAAAAGCTATATGGCCTCATCCTCTGATACAAAATGAATAATACCACTTTTTCATGTAATTGCATGTCTAACAGTGATTTACAGTTACCTGTACAAATTATTTCCCCCACTAAATACAATAGGCTGGAAATAGGTCCTTAAAGGATTTTTATTCCTTTCGCTGTCCGGCGCTAATTGAAAAAAAAAGAAAGAAACGGTTGCTTATTTACATATAACTTGTTTATTAATTGATTTGCTCAGGTATATATAGATCATAGACTGAGGCCTGATTTCTTTTAATAGCAGTGTTGAATATTACCTAGGTAAAGCTATCTAATTATTTAGTTACTTCATAAGTAAAAAAGGCAACAGGCAATTATTTTAACTATATTAAATACAAACACTTCGATTGTAATTTTTATTGTTTTTTAAACAAAACTCTTACCAATTCCGCGGGCTTTTTTGAATAAGGTCTTTAAATTGTTTAATAAATATATGTTGACTTAAAGATGGAATGTCTGATTAATAATTGTTAATTTGGAGTTTATTAAATCTGTCTGTCATGGGGCGACTGTCTCGATGGCTTAGTGGTAGCATTGTCACGGGAGGTCGTGGGTTCAATCACTGGCCGTGCCATACCAAACACTGTTTAACTGGTCTGCCAAGTGTCAGTATAATATGACTGAGTAGGGTATCATGTCATGTGTTAACGGCGTGGTATTCCGGTGTGTCAGCACTATCAAATATTGCATATAGCTGTCTGATACTAGTAGACACCGTCGTGATATGACTAAAAGATTGTTAAAAGCAAGGTTAAACATGCATACATGTTGTCATGAGTCAGCATTAAAAAACATGTGATGATTTTAATTTCGATACGTAGATGGGTACGTACCCATAGCAATATTTTATATGTTTCTCAACTTTATATTGTTTCTAGAGCTTGTAGCCGACTTAAGGTCTTTACTATTCTTAACCTTTGTATAATTAACAAGAGCTAGCGGAGAACAGCGCAGCTCGACTATTCGATTTTTCAGAGAATAATAAATTTATAGCTAGTATATACCATCAGAAAACAAGGCTACATCAATGTGGAGTGGGGTTGGGAGCACAACATAACTATGTGTAAGAATTGACCAAAACTACACAGAAATATGTTAAAAAAATGGTTAAACAAAATTAATTCCGAGTTTTGAGTGGGGTGCGGGATGGGGGTGGGAGAGAGGCGGGGGTGGATGGTGGGGGGAGTGGAGGTGGTGAGGGCAATATAAATGTGTAAGAAGCTATGTAAGAATTCACCAAAACAACACAAAAATATGTAAAAAAAAAATAATGAGTTTAAGTGGGGATGTGGTATAGGCGGGGGTGGGGAGGGCAACATATTTGTGTAAAAATTGATTAAAACAACACAGAAATATGGTAAAACAAAAAAAGAATAGATTGGTGGGGGGGGGGGGGGGGGGGGTGGGAAGTGGGGCAAGATAGCTATATGTAAGAATTGACCAAAACAACACAGAAATATGTAAAAAAAAAAAATATATATTCTGGTTTTGAGTGTGTGGTGTGTGTGTGTGGGGGGGGGGGGGGGTGGCGGGGACGGGGGAAGGGGGCAACATGTTTAAGAATTGACAAAAGCAACACAGAAATATGTAAAAAAATAGTTTCAAGTGGGGGGTGGTGGGGGAAGCGGGGATGAGAGGCGAGAGTGGGTTAGGGGGTGGGGGGGGGGGGCAACATATATGTGTACAAATTGACTAAAACAACAAATAAGTAAAAATATATATATATAGATTTTCAAGTGGGGGTGGGGGGAGCGGCGGTGAGAGGCGGGAGTGGGTTTGGGGGAGGGGAGGGGAGAGGGCAACATATATGTGTCAGAATTGACTAAAACAACAAAGAAATATGTAAAAAAAAACATATATAGATTTTCAAGTGGGGTGTGGGGGGAGCAGAGTGAGAGGCGGGAGTGGGTTGTGGTGGGGGAGGGGGCAACATATATGTGTAAGAATTGACTAAAACAACTAAGAAATATGTAAAAAAAAAAATGTTTCAAGTAGGGGTGGGGTGGTGGGGAGCGGGGTGATAGGCGGGAGTGGGTTGTGGGGGGAGGGGGCAACATATATGTGTAAGAATTGACTAAAACAACAAAGAAATATGTAAAAAAAAAATCAGCTGGGGGTTGAGGGGAGGGGTGAGAGGCGGGGGGGGGGGGGGCTGGGTGTGCGGGGGAGGGGGAATATATATGTGTAAGAATTGACTAAAACAACAAAGAAATATGTAAAAAAAAAAATGTTTCAACGGGGGGGTGGGGAGGGGTGAGAGGCGGGGGGGAAGGGGAGGGGGGGGGGGCAACATATATGTGTAAGAATTGACTAAAACAACACAGAAATAATTAGAAAAAAGCCGTGAAGGGGAGTGGGGTTTGGGGGTGGGACAGGAGGAGGGAGCCCATGCCCCAATATGGGTGAAGTAATAAGATTCATAATGCTATAACAAATCCCAAACCAAAATTATAGATATATACATGCTTACATGCAAACCTAGATCTGCCTTTATTGCACATTTTATGGGCCATCACAGTTTGGGTTTCATGGGAGCCCAGAATGTGCAGAAGACAACATTACTTATCCAACCCTTTACAACATACTATAAGGAAACCAATTCCAAAATTTAGTTCAGCTAGGTCAAGAAATGTAAGAGATATAGACCTGTAAACACAGCTTGCACGCAAAATTTGATGTGAAACAGACATATTTTAAGGGCTATCATAATATGGGTTCCATGGGAGCCCAATGGTTACAGGAACCAAAATTGCTTATGCAGCCCTTAAGATAATGCTTTAAGGAAGCCCATGAACAAATTTGGTTGTGCTAGGATAAGAAATGTAAGAGATATAGACTTGTAAACACAGCTTACACGCAAACCTTGATGTGGGACGCCGACGCCGACACCAACGCCGACGCCGACGCCGACGCCGGGCTGATTACATAAGCTCTCTTATTCTTCGAATAGTCGAGCTAAAAAGCTACTACATCGGGGCTACCGTTACCAATAATTTCGAAAACCCTTACACACTCTCATCATCGTAACCCTGACTCCGTCAGATACTTGGTCATGATCACTTTCATATAATATTTATTAAACTTGTTAAACAGTTTATCAAAAGATGTTATGACACTATCAGTTTGCAATGCGCTGCAACATTAGTGGTTGATCTATTTACAGTTCGACACTATGATTTCATCTTTGATTGCGCAATTACCGGACAGATTGTGGACCGTGTGATGACGTCTACCTAAATACTTAGAGGACGCTAACGTATGATGTTTGTCTCCAATCTTTTCTTGTTGTACCCTCATTGGTTTATTGTTGCTCTTGTTGGTGTTGCTCTTTCTTCTACCAAGTCACCGAGTACTTACGTTGTGGTTTTCTAGGCTTCTGTATTTTATATTCATGCATACACGATCATCTTTGTGTTAAGCTTATATCGCCTATTAATGCTTTCTAGTTTGTCAAGAATAGCCTGGCGGGAATGTCTTTATTTACACTATCCAGTTTTATTGGCATGACAATAGGGTTAGAGTGAGGTTTGGTACATCTTAGAACCTAGTTAACATCTCCAGCGGCCTTTTTTTGTCTCTGTTCGTTCCAAGGCGATATTCCTATTGTCAACCCTTTATGTTTCGGATGTCATTTACCTTGCGTTTATCCTATTAGTTATTGTTTGTTTGTTTCTAAGCATGGATTTTGTTGACTGTCGTCCTTGAATGCTAAATTTCCTGTTCGACAGTTATATCTACTTTGTCTGAATGTGGTCGTTTAATATGTTATATTTCTTGTTTGACTTTTATATCTACTTTTATAGATCAGCGTAGAATCTAGATTTGTTAGATGATTCAACGTTTCCACAGTCATCGACAACTTATTTTAAACTCTGCCATGAAACTTTTTTTCCATCTGATCATAAATAGTGTTGTGTCCTTTACATATTATTTGTAAACTCTCCAGGATGTAAATTGCCATGATTTAAGTGGCATGTAGAAATTCTTTATAGTGTTTTTATGATCATTTGACGTATTTTCACTTGAAAACATCGGAATCGTGACTTTTAGGCGCTCGAAATAATGATGATTTACGAGACTAAAAATTACATTAGTTTGAAGTGATCTTTATTTCACACTACTGCAGCACAATATCCTGTGGGTATATAAATGTTTATTCGCATGCTCTATTTTAGTAGTTTTTTGGGATTGACTGACACGCAACAATAATTATTACTGTTAATTGTTCATGGTTTTCCAGAATTAATATTGCCATTAAGCACATTGGGAGTGCTCTGCAAAATAAAATTGTTTGTTTTTGATGTTGAGTTCAATGATATTTAAGAAATAAATAATTGCCAATGCGTGAGTATGTATTAAGCACATTGAAAGTACTATGTACAATAAAATCGTTTTTGATGTTGAATTCAATGTTGTTTAAGAATTACATATTTTCAGATCAATACCTGGTGAGCGGGATTTGAAGATCAGTGTTATATCTCGAACAATATAAACCCGCTAGATTATTTTCATTTCTTATCTGATTTGGAATTGTATGAAATCAATGAAATATACTGTTTGCTCACTACTGCACTTACGTAACTAATATGAATAAACAAACTTTTTATCTTCCTTTCTGCACTCGTGAGTAGACCTTGTATGTATAATGAGTCATTTAACGTTTGTTGGGTTATAGATGTTTACAGTTTGTTTCATTTTATGATCTAGGTCAGATGAATATAAAGGACACCATGAAATGTTTCATTACCTTTTAAGTTGTGTTTAAACTCCATTCCTGTCTTTGCTTTACCAAATGACCGCACCATTTATTGTTATATACTTTCCAGTGAAAAAGTGCATTTCATGATTAAAACAAAAAAAATATTTTAATTTTTATATTTCACATGTGAAATACCGAAAATGATGTATGCCCGTCGACGTTGTTGTCGTTGTTGCCGATGTAGACGTTTTTGACGTCATTGTTTTGGCACATTGTGTTTTTTCTGCATAAGTTTCAAGGTTGTAAGGACATGATAAATTGAATATTTGTTGTTGTTTTTCGTGAATATTGGATTTATTTTCATCTCGAAGTGAGAAAACTCGCATATTTTAAATATAAGTTTTCTCACTTCTCGATGAAACTAAATCCTATATTCACTCCCAAGAAACAAATATCCTCTGTGAATTACTTATAGTGCATATAGAATATCAACACGGATTGATTACATTGAAATACTGGTGTGTGAAGAACACTTTCTTGCGCTTTATATTGTACTTTATATTTAAATCAACAGTTTTCGACTCAAAAATATTCAGCCGCATTAAAAATAAATAGAAATGCAACTTGACATGTCCTTTGGGATCCTCGAGCCCAAACAGTGAATACTGATAAGGAAGATCCATGTACCGCTAATACTAATAGGGAAGATCTTTGGAAGCAACACACACAACCAAAAGAACACAACGTCAGATTCGGTTTAATTGAATCTCGTCATGAGACGTAATATAACAAGCATCAACTCTCAAGCCGTAAGTATGTGCTAAGGAATGTGAGGGGTTTTGTACCTCTCCCGAGGAGCCACAATGCAATTACTGTGCTGTACTTTTCTTTCTCGTTTGTGATCGTAGTTTCTAGATACGGGATCCTGTTTTCTGTATGTCTGCATTGTATTGTTTACTTAATCTAATACACACACTAATGTACTACAACAAGTGTAGCAAATGTATATCGAAGCGTACTACATGTAAGTGTACAGTACATGTAAATATATGTACATGTATATATTTCACATGATCACTGGGCAATAACATAGTCAAACATACATAACACCAAATTCTGCATTTTTTATTTCGAACCAACTGCCTAATATATTAGACATATATGCTCCATTTCGTAGTTCATGACGTTCGGTTACTCATTATTGGCGGTTTGATTTCACCTTCCTTACTCGGTGGGCTTGATTTTTCACCCGAATGAATAATTAGCGGTGAGCAATTAGCACTATTTCTCAGACTCAAATTAAACTTAGTGAGCTCAGTCCTTCGCTCGCTGGAATTTAAACTGGTTTGAGATGAAAGGCTCTGCCGTCGATGGAATATGAAAAACAGTATCGGGTTTGCGATGCAATTCCAGAAATAGAAAGTCATAAATATCATCATCCATATGTCATTGTAAACTTTAAACACGTTCAAGATGATAAAGATAAAATATATCGACCAGCTGATGATGAAACCTGAAATAAAAATAGGCAGATTTATTTTTTATATTTCTTAAAACTAAAAGACGACACTATGTAAAAATATAACAAAATACATTATTAAAATAAACAAATTCTTCTTCTATTGCTCGTCACCAATTCGCACAATCAATTGAGGAGTTTAGTTCAAACGTGTGTCGTAGAGGACATACTACTCAACGTCCCCTTCTACTTGTAGATATTTGTATTCAATTTTAAACAGATAACCGTCTTTGTTTCATTTTTACTTCCTCCGAAAACTATGTGCTCGTTTCGTAAATTGCACTCACTAATTAAAGAATTGTATATCAAATTTGTTTTAAGTCTTCACTTATAAAGCAGGTAATAATGTAATTATTGTTTGATAACTACCTTAACTCGGTATCACTAATTCGTATACTCTTAGTTCAATCTAATTAGGATGATGTTGTTTTCACTCATATAACTAAGCACGTCTCTTTCAAAGCTGGGATAGATGAAAAGCAAAATAAAAGTTCTAAATATGAACTGGGATTCCAAGGCGGTAGCCCTATTGTCAATCCTTGTGTGTTTGTGATGTCTATTATTTTGCCTTTTTTCATGTTGATATATAGTTGTTCTTTGTTTCTGTGTGTGTTTGTGGTTGACTGGCGTCCTTGAATGCTACTTTTCCTGTTTGATATTTATATCTATATTTACCATACAACATTACCAAAAACAAGCTTATATTGTTCTTATCATATAAACTATTGCTAGAGACAAAACTACATTATTGGCGTGGAACAATATTAAAATGCGTTTTTTTTTTACTGACGTTAATATAAACAATTATACCACGAGGACCTGCCAAGAAATTTGCAAAGCACTTATTTTCCAATTAGATAATATTTTTTATCAGGCATGGCACTTTCGTCCATATACATGTAGATATTGATTGTAAATCTATTTGTACGAACTGTGCACGTGTTTCGCAGATTTATTTTTTGTATTGCTATGACAGATATTTTATGTAGGGTCTTCATCAGAAACTCAGGCAAATGTCATAGAACCCTTTAAGAATCGTTCTCGGTATATGTATGATATATTGAACATTAACAACCCGTTCCTTTCCGCCATAGTATATATCCTAAATTAAAACAAAGTTAAAATGTCTGATACTTTTGCATAATTCAATATATACATCACTCTATTGAAAATGGAGAAATAATAAGCAACGACTATGACAGAAGATGATTTCAATTTTGACATTGTTAGTTTTGCCCACTTAGACGGGATGTTCTCCAAACAATTTCTTAAGGGATTAATGGTTCTCAAACGATTCGTTTTTCTAGACGTTGTAACAGATTGGAGGACTTTAATATTCGAAAATTTATATTCATGTATCAGAGCTCAGTTACCATAAACTTCCAAACAACCTTCGTACACTTTTATTATCGTAATCCTGATCTACTTGTTAATAATATAAGTAATTTAAAAACTCTTCTGCAACAAGGACTATCACAACCTGTCTTCTGTGGTGACGAGATTTCAAACTTAGACAGATCCTTCTCATGACTACTTTCATAAAATCTTCATTGAACTTGTTAAACAGTTTATCAGAAGAGGTTATGACCCTATCATTTTGCAGCTTACTTCATATTTATTGGAAACCTCATTTATAGTCCACCACTATGCTTTCCTCTTTGACTGTACGATGACTGGACATATTGTGCACCTTTTGGTAAAGACATTGAGAACTTGCTTTGTGGCTTTCTATACCTTGTTTCATGTTGACATAAATATATTCTCATCTTTGTGTTATACTTATATTGCCCATTAATGCTGTCTAGTTTATCAGAGGAGAGCCCTTCACGTATATCCTTATTTTCCCTGTACCATTTGACATTGCTGACACTATGGTAAGAGTGAGGTTTACTAGTATATTATACACCTGACCGTACATGTGCCAAGACGGTACCAATATGTTCAACCCTTTTACGTTTGTGGAGTCGCATAATTCGATTTTGATGTAATTGTCGTTTGTTTTGTTTTGCGTGTTTTTGGTTGACTGTTTTCTATGAATGCTACCTCCCTATTCGACTTTTATATCTCCTTTCATACCTATAACTTATATAAATATCAATAGCACATACAGGATATCTTACTTTAGATTTATTTAACATTAAAACCGTTTTTGGTTAGAAATTCTAAAACATTTTTGTTCTTATTGAAATTTAGAAATTTGCATTGAAAAAAGCCCTAACAAAACATTGTCGGATTGATAAATGTTTCTCAATCGATTTAAAAAAGAAAAGTATTTGAATGTACCACTAAACATGTCTTTTTCTCTGATATATGACTTATGTTGTTACTAGTTAAATTGTGTCTGTAAAGTCCAGAACAGCTTTAGCAGAAACAAAGACCTCAAACAGTACACTGAACAAAATTTCTAAGTATCAACTTTTGTATCTTAACTAATTTTCTGATTTTAAATATATTTTAGAACAGATATATGATAAGTATTTTGTTTTGACCCATAGTTTGTAAAACATTTATTGTTTGTTTAAATTGTTACATCTTTTGAGAGTTACCCTCCCTTTATATGAAAACATGAAATGTACTGTTAAAAAACATAACATGAGTCAAAGATCGCTTAAAGATATAAAATTCTTAAAATTGATATGAAATAATAGAAAAAAACATTAAAATTTTACCCATTTATCGCAGATTTTCCATCTATAAAAAAATGAAATATGGATAATCTTAAATTACCTCCCTTTAAATTGAATATTGTTTGAAGTTCAAGTAACTGTAATTCAGCGTTAACATTAAATATTTCGAAAATTTCTTGTGCAAACGCATTTGAAGTGGTAATGTTAGTAAAACATTATGTCAAAATAATTTTAACTGGCATATTTTAGAATTAGGAACATCGAAAGCTTCACTAATTCGAAGTACTTCATAAAATCCTATATACCCAGTTGTATAAGTGTCATGACTTATTTCTAAGAAAACACATTGACTTAAAAGTTTTAAAATATGTTCATGCAATCAGAGCAGACGATTTACACCCGTTATGTTGCAGTTTAACCGTATCTCTAATCAAGCTCAAAATACACAAAACAATGAGAATATTATTGACATATTCTTAGGTTGGTAGCAATTTGGTTTAGTGTAGTTAACTTACTTAAAATGATTCCAATCATTAGCTTCATGCTTCTGGCCTTCGTTCGTGGAACTCCTCGATTGAAAACTTGAGCAAGACTTAAATGCGTCTTTCCTTGTAGGCCTGGATAAAACAAGTAATTAAAATGTGCATAGGTCATAAACAATGTTCATAGTTTCTTTATTTTTGATATAATGCGCAAATTGTTTTTTCTGTTCGTCTACGTATTTGTACATGCTCATCATCATTAAATAACGTTATATGATACGCGCCATACCTCTGTAATACATTTTATCTGAATGTCCACGTTTTAACCTTGATAGTCAAAATGTTGAATATACAGTGATATTCCAAAAAGCAATTGACCAAACGTTTTTAAACATGGCATACATATTCATCATGATTACACAATTATATGTGACAAGCAACATAACTATTTTAGATAAACATTTGGAATATATAGTTATATTCCAAAACCCAACTGACAGAACGCTTGACAGTTGGCACAAATGTAACTTTGTTTTTAATTTTCATGATTGTTCCCATGTTCTAACTATATTTTGTGAACATTTTGAACATACAGTCATATTCCAAAACAAATGACAGCACAATCAAATGTATACTCTTAAGTAATCTGGTGTTCGCACTACCTTGGTGCTTCTTGTTTATTAATATCCTTATAAACACCATCAGTTTGACACTTCTTACATCTATAACGCAATTAGATGGCATGCCAACGATCTACTGGCAAAAGTGGTATTTATAACGATATCGAGGACTTGGCGTTTTATGTCAATAATATATGAAATAGGCAGGCATCATTTGTGATAATCGGAAGCTTTCCTGATCTTTTTTATTTTAATTATATTTCATAGCTGGCCTTTATTACAGGGAGTCCTAGACGGAACACAATCAGAAATATCAAGATAGTTAATGAAAGCTTTGGAAAACTCATAGAACTTGGATTACATTGATTTTGTTTGTTAACATAACCAGGAAAGAATTTCTTATTTTTTGTCTGTTTCAGTTGATTTTAAAACGTATTTTCATTCAATTACTTTGCATTCTGGCATACATAACAGAAAATGGCCATGGATCTGACAATATGCATTTAAGAACAATAGTGTTATTAAAACAAACCTTCAAATCAATCTAAGTTGGTGATATTCTGAAACAGCTGACGAGTTATGGTGTACACACACGTACACTTGTCTTGTAAATAATGAAAAACTATAACTGCTTAATAAGCGTGTTGATTTGGCAAATATTTTAACTCGTTCGTGCAAACGGGCAATGACGGACGGACGACAGACAACGTTATTGCACAAGCCTGCATGTCCTTTGTAAAGCAGGGTTAGGAAATAATAACCTCTACATTTCATTCATTAAGTAATACAGTTTGTATAATGTAATATAAAAGTATACAGGATTTAAATGAGCTCCCATGTCATGTAACATTAACTTTATTATGTTATTATATAACTTACTGTTTTGTGGTGAAAGAGCTCGACGGTATATAGCTACGATCAGTACTGTAAAGCTGACGATAATTATGACTAACGGTATGACCACGACGATGAGACATAGGGTCAGAAAGTACACACGAAACTGTAAAGAATACAAGAATTATAATCCACACAGTACAACTGTGTTACAGGGACATGCGGCAAATTCGGTGTAAAGTTTGAGACTCTCGTCAATCTTTCAATGTAATTTGCATATTCGCAAATCATATATAATAATCATTTGAACAGTTTAAATGCAATTGCTATTACAAATTAAAAGTGTTGATTATAATGCATCAACATATAAATATATGCAAGCAGGTTTAAAGTCAGAAGAATACTGGATTAATAAATCGAGGCATCATTTAAATGTTTGATACCTTGACATTGCCATGTGCTCCATTAGAATAGCATGTGCTGCTTCATAGTACAGATTCCCTATAGTTCCGCAAATTTTATTTTATTATTCCTTTCTACCTCGCGAGTGTTTTGCTCTAGTGTTTCTCCAAAATAAATCACCAACTCCAAATGTGGTGTTTCGTTATATTACAAACGGGATTTTGAGTTTAAAACAACACATGTTTCGGCGTTAATCTTTCATTTACAATACGAAGAAAGAACAATGGTGTATTCCTATTAAAATGATTATGATGGAATAGTAAATATGCTACAATGACCCTCTTCTATTCGGGAGGAAAAATAAAGGAGGGAAGATCTAGTTTGACTTTTTTGGTCAATACGGAATCAAAATTAAGTCAACTCTCAACAAACAATTTATTATTAACATTAGAAATGTCTTTGTAAAGACCTTATATTTTGCAAGAGCATCAAAGACACTAAGCGTCTTGTTCTTTGCCATGATGACACGAAAGGATGATATGCAGTGGACAGTCGCAAGCATGAATGCGAATATTCATCAATGTGTTTACCTTGAAGAGAACGAGTTGTTTATCTCCCACAAAGTTTGGTCTACAAAGAAAACCTTTTCGATAGGGTGTTACTTCCATTATCCCGATCATAGGACTACTGGCAGCACAGCTAAACAACCAGCACGATATGATCATACATTTCTGCAATACATGACCTGGAAATAAAGTGACATGACCCATAAACAGTTACCGCTACACCGCTTCTGGAATCTGCACAATGTCATGCATTGTAGAAGTTTAGTTAACGTGCTGTCGTTGACCAAAATATTGGTCCATTCAAAGAATTTATACCATCGCAAATCGCAAATTTTACATACAATGAAAACTGCAATTCCATTTTGTAAAATTATATATGGTTTATAGTTAACTATATCTAAAGTCTAATATAAATTCGTTCGTACTCTTTAATGTATACTTTTGTGATTTGTTATACGTATACGTTTTAGGCACGATTGTTTTTAATGTCTTTGTATATATTATAAATGTATTGTTTTGTTGATGAGAATATGCGAACAAAAACAGATGACATATATACTACCAGTAAACTAGCATATTCGTTTCATAATTTTCAAAATACCTCTTCTGAAATTGAGTAAAGGCTTTGCGACCACCAGGGCGCGATCGAAGCTGGTAACAGCCAGAATATAATTGGACGCTGTCATGGATACGCTGGAAAGGAACCGCTGCAGCTTGCAAGACACATCACCAAACTCGCCACTAAACCAATACATTGTGTAGTCTTGAAATCCCACAGACCTCTCAATGGAAGCTGGAAACGCGTCTATAATACCAGTAACCAAATCTAAATGTAAATTCAAATCAATTAATATAACATGACTTAACTCGAAGGGTGAACGAGAAACTGTTGTAAATATATATAAATAAAGCATTTATAAAATAGTTTCGCATTGATCCATAGTTATGCCTAGACAACTGCATTAATACCCTAGTAGGGTACAAAAATAAAAATAACAAGAGTGGAATTCATATTTATATAACCATCATCCGCATATACATATTTACCTTGACTATTCATCAAGATCGGATTATAAATGTTTAAGTTATTGAGCGGAAACCGCAAAAATCGGCAATTTCCAAATATTAAAGGCCATAACTCCGGCATAATAGGTGCGGTGTGATTGTTTATCTATCGACCTTAAATGAGATACTATGCGCACAAAACTGTCCTGAAGTTTCACCAAGATTGGATTATACATTTTAAAGTTATTGCGCGGGAACCAAAAAAACACTTACATTTTCAAAACATCAAAGGCCAATAACTCCGCATTATAGTTGCGATGTGGCTGGTTATCGAACTTGACTGAGATGTTATATGCCCATAAACATTATCCTCAAAATTCATCAAGATCGGATTATAAATGTTTAAGTTTTTGAGCGGAAACCGCAAAAATCGGCAATTCCCAAAAATCAAAGGGCCATAACTCCGGCATAATAGGTGCGGTGTGACTGGTTAGCTATCAACCTTAAATAAGATATTATGCGCATAAAACTGTCCTGAAGTTTCACCAAGATTGGATTATAAAGTTATTGAGCGGGAACCGAAAAAAAGTAATTTTTCAAAACATCAAAGGGCAATTACTCAGCATTATAGTTGCGATGTGGCTGGTTATCGAACTTGACTGAGATGTTGTGACAATAAAAATTATTCTCAATTGTCATCAAGATCGGATTATAAATGTTTAAGTTATTGAGCGGAAACCGCGAAAATAGTCAATTTTCAAAGATCACAGGGCCATAACTCTGGTGTTTCTTGAGCAAAAGCAGTGGCTATCGAACTTGAGCGAACTTTTGTGGTATAAATATTGCATCATAGTTTCAACAAGATTGGTTTAAAAGTGCACCAGTTAGTTATGGATTGGACACCGTCAATTTTGTCACTTTTCAACAATCCAAAGGCCATCAGTCCGGTATGTCTTAAGCAATAGCATTGGCTATCGAACTTGACCGAGCTACTGTAGCCATAAACATTGTTCCAAGTATCATCAATATTGGATTAAAACTCCAGTTATGTATTGGGCACTACATTGCCGTCGCCCGCCCGAGGCCCGCCCGTCGTGCGTGATCACATAATACGTCCCCTCAAAGCAGGCGTATAAAAAAGGAACTATTTTTTTATTTGCAAAAAGTAGTGTTTATAGCTAATTTTCTGGCGAAAAAAACAGCTTTTTTCAGTTTTGCCAAAGTTTAGGGTAGGATGGTCGGTAATCCTAAAAATAAAAGACTGGCCTTATGGTGAATTTATTTGTGGAGACCTTGGTTATAGGTCTGTTCCATGTTTCGAAATGTGATCTTAATTCAATCCAGACTGGGAATACATGCACGCATTTAAAGTGGCTATATTTTGCCATATTGCCAGCTGACAAGTCGGTAACCCTGTCTTCACCGCTCTTTGTGTTGTGTATTGTCGTTGTTATAGTATAGTTAATTTGCTCTTTGTATTTGATACAGTGCGAATCTACGGTGCCACTGCGTTTGGGTGCTGTGAATTCTATAAGACCATTTTTTCATTTTTGTTATTAAAAATCAAAATACATATTTGTTTTCATATGCCAGTTTGACCGCAATACGTAACACTATACACGTAATTTGCTTCACACATACAGGGACGTTGTATAACGTACATAAATAGGTAGTGAATTTAATAATGTATACACACATATCAATAAACACATAGTAATATTCAAGCATTTATTACGAACTGGCTAAAGGGACTCAATAAATGTGCATTTCAATTGAAAACTGGAAGCTGAGAGGTTAGTCTCTTACAACAGATTGTCCCTAATTAGGAATGAACTACTGAGCAGGTTTGACTGTATAATACACATTACCTGCAATAGCCAGATTCAGGAGTAGGAAGTAGAGACGAGATCGCTTCTTGTACCTCAGTATTATCACAATGACAGCCACGTTTAGTGCAATGATTAGCAGCGCATTTATCCACGACAGGATCAATGCCGCCGTGGTAAACGCCTGAAATGAGATGTCAACGATATATCAATACTGGTAATGAATCATGACTCTGGAAGTCAAAATCAGTTTCAAAACAAATTTATCAAAACCAAGAAGCATGATGTCAAAGTAAATCCCGAGGTAAATGTCTAAAAATAGTAAATCCCTGTATTATACAAGCATGTGATGCTCAAACCCAAAACACATGTACGCGTACAGTATATGACTAAAGCAACCATCCAGAATCAAGAACCATACTACAATAAGTATGAACAAGATTAACGTATTTCAGTTAAATACTGTATTTTATAGTGAGTTTGTAATCATTGGGTTCGATTATAACGTTCTGTTTTCACCAGAGGTTCAGAGTATGTTTGTTTTTTCACACTCAAGAACTGAAACTCGAGTTATTACCTGATATAAGGCAACAGTCAACTAATCTATTTAACACATTTTGAAACAGTATATGTATGATTTAAATTAAGGGTAACATTCTGTCTGACTGCCAAGAAATATCGCATATTTTGATGCATCATGCTATGGAAAGTATTAACGCAGTATTTTTTCTTTTCAATTTGATTTGTTAGTTTGAAGCGTGTTTTACGTATCTTGATGAACAGTCTCAATGAATCCGAGACTGCAATATGTATAGTATTTATCGTGTTCGCTGAATTTAAACTTTCTCCTTTATACTCTTTTTATTTATCACAGTAGCGTTGCCTGTGCACGGACGTCTCCCCGTACTTGCAATCAGAACTGTTTTCTTACTTTTAATTTCGAATAGGTGGTACCACTAATCCAGCTTTGAAAGGTTCTGGGTATCGCCCTTAGGATATGTTGTCGGCTTTTTAATTTAGTTTATTGACTGTTTCTTGTGATATGCAGGCTGAAAAATGAATGAATGAATGAATGAATGAATAAATGAATGAATGAATGAATAAATGAATAAATCAATGAATAAATGAATAAATGAATAAATGAATGAATGAATAAATAAATAAATAAATAAATGAATAAATGAATGAATGAATGAATGAATGAATGAATGAATGAATGAATGAATGAATGAATGAATGGTGTTTTACGGCACATAAATAGGTCATATTATGCGCAAAAACTGACGAAAGATGAAGAAATGAAGGATTAATTAGAAATTAATGTAAATATATAAAGTTAAAACTCTTTACAAATAAGGGATGATATGGTATTAATATAAACTATATATGTAAATCAACAAATGCCCGAAAACGGGTATATAAAGAAGTAAATATATACAAGAACATATTATAATGATTTATATAGTCTGACTTCTTTCAGGAAATTTAAAACAAGACTAAAATCTATAGTATCAATTATCATAGTATTAACATTGTAGTACCTTTGACGCATAGGATCAAAGTATACACATTCCAACAAGATGTGTTTAACCGTTAACGGTGCAAAGCAGGGTATACATTCTGGTAATTGCTCACCTTGTAATAAATATGAATGAGTATAACGTGTATGCCCTATCCTGCACCGGGCTAGCGCAACTTCCTCTCGACGAATGGGTCTACTAGAAGAACGCCATTCTCCGAGTAACGGTTTAATTGAATGGAGTTTATTGTTAACTGACAAATCCCAAGCGGCTTGCCAAGAGTTACGAATAAATGTGTTAATACAACATTTAAAATCAGTATAAGGTAAGTTAGAGTTAGATATATGTAAACACAATGCTGCTTTAGCAGCACAATCACCTCTATCATTACCACGTATTCCTACATGGCTTGGAAGCCAGCAGAAAATAATAACATTATCAACTATAAGATAATTGTACTTTTCTAAAAG
This sequence comes from Cyrtodaria siliqua, assembly GCA_037043455.1. Classification (NCBI taxonomy): domain Eukaryota; kingdom Metazoa; phylum Mollusca; class Bivalvia; order Adapedonta; family Hiatellidae; genus Cyrtodaria; species Cyrtodaria siliqua. The sequence continues at coordinate 61,725 of JAWPHD010010743.1, read as the reverse complement.
CTGAAGCACAACTGGGTTATCATTTTTCATATTACCCAGTGCTTGAAGAGATGAAAGGGAAACAGAATATATAATAAAAATGGTCATCAACAGATTTCTGGATATAATTTAAGGCAAGTTCAATTGCTGCAGCTACCTTATTTCCATCTTTAGAACCATCTGTGTATATATGTTGAAAGTTACTTATTTTGATTTAATTTCATTAAATTTGCTTTGAAAGACAGTAGGGTCTGTACTGGATTTGTTACTATTACAAAGATCGAAAATAATTGTTGGTGTTTCCAAAGTCCACGGTGGAATTTGTGGTACTTTGTACTTGGCAATCAAATTTAGGTCGATTTCAGTGTCTCTTAATTTTGGTTTAATACAAAGATCAAATGGTCGTAAGGCCTTCGGTTTTCGATCAAAAAGAGGTTCATAACTAGGATTAAAAACATTGTCGAAAGTTGGGTTTGAAGGGTTGGATTTTAATTTAATGGCATATTGAAGGGCTAATTTGTCCCGTCTATGAGACAGTGATGGTTCTTTAGCTTCAACGTATAGAATTTCGGCTGGTGATGTACGAAAGACACCTAAGGCGAGTCGTAATCCTTGATTATGTATAGGATCGAGCATATGCAAGTATGATTTGCGATTCGATCCATATACTGTACGATCTGCTCCCCAATTAGTGTTTGCAACAACTTTTAAGTAAATTAAGAGCTTTAAGGCACTTGGTCTTCATGTACTTAAAGTGTGGTATAAACTTTAATTTACGGTCGAAAATAAGACCAAGGAATTTTGCCTCATCCACTACTGGTATTGGTGACCCATCCAGTTTTAGATGAGGGTCTTCATGATGTTTACAATACAATTAGTTTTAGAAAATTTAAGATCATTTTCATCCGACCAGGTCTTAAGTTTATTCAGACATTGTTGAAGTTGTCTATCAATAGTTTTCATGTTATTTGCACGATAACACATAACAAAGCCATCAACGTACAGAGAGCAATCCACACCAGGATTGCTGCATTTAACTATACTGTTAAATTTTATATTAAAAGGGTGACAGAGAGTATGCTGCCCTGTGGCACATCCATCTCCTGGTCATGAATGTCAGAGAGGGTTGAACCTATTCGGATACGAAACTGTTTATCATCTAAGAAATTCTCTATAACAATTGGTAATCGGCCTCTAAAACCACGGTCATAAAGATCATTCATGATATCGTACTTCCATGCTGTATCATAAGCTTTCACCAAGTCAAAAAATACAGCGGCTAGATGTTCTTTCTTTACGAAAGCTTCCCTAATAAATGATTCAAATCGAATGAGATTGTCTGTTGTGCCTCGTTGGCGTCGGAATCCACTTTGTCAGCTTGTTGGATTCCAGGTACCAAAAGAGTCTCTCATTAATCATTCCTTCCATGGTTTTACATATACAACTCGTTAAAGCAATAGGGCGATTATTTACTGGGTCCGTATGAGCCTATCCAGGTTTGGGGAATGGAATAATGATTGCTTCCCGCCAAGAATCGGGGAAGTTTCCGGTCACCCAAACCTTATTAAATATATCAAGAAGTGTAGAGAGACAGGTTTCAGTTAAAGGTTTTAATAATTGATAATTGATATCATCAGGACCAGCTGATGTATCATGAGTCTTTTTAAGGGATTCTCGAAGTTCTTTGAGAGTGAACAGTTTATTGTATTTCTCCAAATTTTTTCGACTTGAAACTCAGCTTCTTGTTCTTTTAGTTTCTTATTTTTTTTAAAACATTGGTTGACAATTTTCAAAGGAAGAGTTTTTAGAAAAAGTTTCTGCCAAAGTGTTCCTAATATCTTTGACAGATGTGACATCCTCATTATCAGTTTTAAGATGATTTACACATCAAGAATTATCTTTACCGTTTATTTTCCGGACCATATCCCACGTCTTCTTAAGAGATAAGCGAGAGTTCAGCCTAGAGACATAAAATCTCCAGGATTTCCTCTTGCTATTCTTCATAGTACGACGGGCTTTCGCACGAAAAACTCTAAAAGTATCTAAAATATTTTGAGTTGGCCGCAAGTTAAAAGCATTCATTGCAGCTTTACGATCGTTGACTGCCTATTTGCAGTCATCATCGTACCATGGTTTATGTGGGCGTTTTGGATTTGCCGAGGTATTTGGAATAGTTTGATCAGCTATATCATGAAGGCTTTTGGTAAAAGAGCAGTTGCGTCTTCGACATCCTCGAAAACGGAAGGCTTTAATTGTTCCTCACAAAGAGATTGAAACGTATCCCAATCAGCTTTGCGAAGTTTCCATCGTTGCGTTTTTTCGAGAAGTGAAGGGCCGATATTTTCAATAAATAAGAAGAGGTGGTCACTTCCACATAGGTCGTCACCAACACTCGACGAAAAATCCATCAAGAGCGTTGGTTCGCATATTGTTAAATCAATGGAAGAATGAGAGCCTGTAGCTGGATGTAATAAGTATGTGATTTGTTATCATTAAAAAGACGCAAATTATTTTTGGCTAAGAAATCCTCAACTTTCTTGCCTTTATCGTTTATATCCTTACAGTCCCAAATGTAGTTGTGTGCATTAAAATCACCCAAGAGTATAAAAGGTGATGTTAATTGTGCAACTAGGTGATTTAGGTCGTTAAGGTCTAGTGAAGAACTGGGCGGTACATATCAGGAGCATATTGTTATAACTCTGTGCATCGTAACACTGACCGCAACAGCTTGCAAACCAGTTTTCAACGCAACAGTTCTGTGAGGAATGTTTCAATTCACAAGAACCGAAACTCCTCCAGAAGCTTTATCACCTGTATCACAAATATAATTATACAATGAATAGTTTTTAAAAGATATCTTATCACTAGTCTTTAAGAAAGTTTCATTGTGTTTATTTAAAAGTAAGATGATTTCATCATAATTAGGTTTTAAACCTCGGCAGCTCCATTGAATGGCCTTATTTGATTTTCATGTCACTAAGGCAGAAGTACGGGTTTACGGCCGTTGGGGATGGCAGACCTTGGAGACATTGGAGATTTTGGGAGTTCCAGACGTGCTGGATCATCATCCTCCATCTCCAAGTCTCCAAATATGTTATGCAATACAATCGAATCACCAGATCATTTTCATTCCTTCCCTAACCTGGTGGTTTTCTTTTTCCTTGCTGTCACGTCCGTGGCAGTCACGTCCGTGGCAGCAGTTCTGCTTGGTGATGACGAACCTTTGGAAGAGTTCGTCGGGTTTGGTGGACTCTTGGTTGCACCAGAGTCCGTCGATTTCGAAATAGATGAAGTAGATGCACCAGATGTAGGAGTTTTGCGGATATAGGTGAAGGAGTTTTAGGCTTGGAAGCCACAAGAGGTTTGGGAGCTATAGGAGGCTTATTTAAGAGGACCACGTTTTGAGAGGCTGAAGATGTTTTAGAGGATTTCTGAACAATGAGTGGAATAGTAGCAAACTTATTGGAGTCTATTGGCCAGGTTAACACGGTCCGCGATAAACCTGGTAGCTGGTTTCTCAACCCGAATCCGTGTGGCTTTAAAGTAGAATATCTCTTAAACCGGTATTGCACTTTACATTACCTCTCATGGACAGACTAAATAAAACCGAGTATGCTGCTTGTATCTCTTCTTTGTGTTTGTTGCTTCCAAGAGATCCCCTTTCAGTATTTATTCATAACCTCTGTTCCCAACTAATTTCCATTTTGTTTATTTTAGCCCATTGTTTTCTGAATTAGGGCATCGCATTATGTTACAAACTGAGACAATATGGAATGGTATGAAAACAAATATATAAAAGGGTCCAAGTTCACCGTCATATTCATACCATCTCTTGGTTGACTCAAACTGATGTGCTATTGACATTTAAATATAGAGGTCTGCTAACCCGGGTCTAGAGGGCGTGAACGTAGCAAACATGTTTTGCTATCGTCTCAATCAAACCGAGACTGCAATATTTTTTGTATTTATCGTATTCGGCGATTATCAAGCTTCTCCTTTTATAACCTTTTTGTATATCTACTTTTACATACTGTGCATGATTTTCATAACAGGGATTGTAGCAAACTTAAACGTGTTGTATTTGTTCAAGTTCGTTTAATGTTATAATTACGTACAATAGTTTCGATTTCAAAACAAGTAAAAAACTTTGGCGTAATAGTATTGCAAGTCAAATTTATTTCCTTATAAACTTAAAGCAAATGGAAAAATATTAATAATGACTTAAAATGAAGTCAATGATAACTTCGCTATTCTTCTAATGTTAACCTAAACTTAAAAATAAAGAGTTTGACTCTGAACATTTTCTTACATATTATAAGTCAGTATTTGTTAAATATCTCATAAATAAACAATGATTTATTTATTTTCTTTCCAAAACATACATGAATATCATTTCTTTGTTTCATGCAAGATAATAAAGTTCTTCAAAAATTAAGATGCCTTTTGCCTCAACAGTCATAAACATTCGAAATTAATATAAAGGACATAAGTTATAACACACTCACGGAGAAAACCGGAATTTTAACCTTTACTAGCCATTTTATATAACAATTGTGCTCGATTTGCAGAAATTAGTTAAGGATGTTAGCTGGGCAAGTTTTGACATGTTCAAGACTAAGCATTTTATTTTTTTAAAATCAGTTTTTAAATAGTTTTATTTTGCAACAAAATTGTTTCATTGTTTTCTTGCTGGTAGATATGGATATAATGTAGGATTTAAGACAGTAGGATATAAGATCAGGGCTCTCAACAGGATTATTTTCAAGCATAGTGACATTTGCATACGCAGTGGGAGGGTACGTGAAGGGTGGCGCCACTTCGATTATATTAGCATTTAATAACTACTTGTGTTGACGGTGAGGCATTCTTTTAATTTAAGTTTAAAGAAGTTTGAAGAAGAGTTATAATCTTGAAAATTGTGAAAATGATATACAAGACCAAGGTTCTATAGACTTGTTATTGAACTTTCGTACTTTTCCCATCATTTGTGGCCATTTTTTTATTATCAAGAAAAAAGGGCGTATGGGTAACTCAGAGTAAAAATTATTCTTTTGTTATGGATAAAATAGATTTTTTGTTTTGAAATAGTGGAATACAGAATTATATAAAAGTACATCCTGAGTAAATTTTATGTCAAAATGTTTTGAATTATCATTATAGGCAAGGCTTTTTTCTTCAAGGAAAAGGTGGGGGTACGGTCCATATATGTTTCTTTTTAAAGTTAAAACATGAACGAGGTTTACATTTGTTTGTGTATGTTTTGAACGATATGTATATAATTTATGTAACTGAAAAGTAATCGTTGTTTTTAATGAGGTTAATTGTATGAATGCAACTAGTGAAAATGTTAAATGACTTGATTAAACCTCTTTTTAATGAAATATTGGAGTTGGAAAAAGTCGTCTTCTTCAACGACATCTAGATGGGAAAATGCGCTGACTTACCCATGTTTGATTACTTTGTATTTAAATGATACAAAAGCTTAAATATCAATTAAAACATTTTTCAGCACCACATCCTATCCCAGAAAACCTCCTTAACGGCAGATTCGCAAAAGTTAGTTATTACACGTACACATCACGTTGCACTTTATCTAATTTAAATAACAACTCGTAAGTATGTTTAGGCATTTGACACTATGCTGACCTTCTCCATTTTCACAGGGGAAATTTGGTTTGCCATCGAAAATGGGCATGCAGTTTGTTTGGCTTTGTTATGTATGGTTTGACAGAATTTTATTTTCGCAAATGGAAACATAATTTATTGTTGTTTTGATGGTACTGTTAGTTGTGTATTGTATAGTATTATAAGAACATATATGTATCTTTAATTCGAGTATGACTGAACAAAGTGTATCTATTCTGGCGGTGAGGGAAAAGATGAGGTAGGTTCGTTTGGAGTGAGAGAGAAGAGGCGATAGGAAATTCTACTAAAACTTTCATAATAAAAATACACCACAAAATAACAGTCTTGTTCAATGAATACGTGCAGACCAATTGGTATGTTGTGTTGTAACAAAGGACGTGTACATCGCCGACTGTGTTCAAAAAGTAAACAAACATGGCTACCGTTTGACCCAGAAAAACAATATGTACGCATGACCGGAAGTCGATATGGGCAGTATACTAGTATTTACGATGAAGGGTAGACAGCTTATGTTATAAAGTGTTGAATAGAGCGTATTTTTCATGATCACAATGTTTTTTCAAAAATTGGATCTAAAAGAAATATTGCTTTTTGAGCTTAGTACATAAACTTAATTATCACAAATGAAACAAAACATTCCATACCACATACAATCCACATACAATCCAAAGTTACATCCATACTCAGTATAAATCCAAAGTTTGTATTGCGGTAGGCTACACCACTTTTTCTTTGACCCTGCTTTGTCCCACTAAATAAGTTGTTGTGAACTCAATGACTTCGTGATGTAATCGTGTCAGTGGTGGTGACGTAACATTCTACATATGGCGTCATCAATTTCTAGAAATGTTGAAGCATATACAGAGGGGCGTTAACAATGCAATGTATTAATTTGGGTTACTTTTATTAACAAATGCAGAGATTGTACGTATTTAATTTAGAGCCGTACACAAATGAACGTAGTATACTGGTACTTCAATATTCCCAGCCTTCTCTGACCTTACCAGCCTTTTTACGATTTTGATATTTCATCTGGCCACAAAAAAGAAGTATTTCAGGGTCAGACAAGGCTCGGATTATTCTTCAACTCCACCAAAAATCTGTTTTACTTTGATCGGCCTCCATGTTTTTAGCTGGAAGGATTTCCATCACATATTTTCATCGTGCGACAACCATCCCCACCCACACACACGGAGTAAAATTTAAAAAAAAAATGAAGGGAAAGGGAATATTAACAAATAACAAAAAAAATAAAGAAAAAAGAGTAAAACGTAAGTGAATTGCAGGTTCAATTACACACCAGTCACATATCCTGCACCTCCAACCCTCCCCGTCACCTTAATAAAGAATGTGGTCAGTGATTGAAATACGACCTCAGATATGTACATATATATCTCAAAATTACCAAGATGGATGCCTTCTACTCAATGACTATGTCCCCACAACTTCCATGTATATGAATTATGACAGAGTACTCGTTTATTTACAGTCGATATTTTGTGTGTGTGGATTTTTTTTTGAGTCGAGTGTTTAAGGCCGTTACATTGTTAAGCCATTCACTTCTTTTTTTGTGTGTTAACCTTTATTTAATCTGCGAATTTCGATAACTGATGATTAATTTCCTAGTCGGTATGGCATATTTAGGTAAGCCAAGGTGGAAAAAATTAAGAATTAGGCCATTCTTACAAAAGTGTTGGTTTGCTGTTCTCCTGCCCAAAACCAGAAATCATTTAATGTTTTAGGTGAGTAGGTAGGTAGGTGAATATTTTTTTTCTCCAAAAAACATAAGAAATTAAAGGAAAAAATCTTAATAAAGCAAAAAAAGAAATAGTGGTAAGAAAATTGCAATAAAAAGTTTTGGGTATGACTATGTTTAGTGAGTAGGTCGAGCACAGAAAACCAACATTTTTTTACGGATGACCTTATTATATATGTATATCTGACCTGATCGCTGAACGACATTTACACGCAACTAATAGCAAAAAGAAAAATCCGAAAACACGAGTCTCTTCTTCTCTCCGCTATCCTTCTATACTATCGTAATGGAAGTGCAAATCCCTGCATTACAAAGCCATCACATCACGATTATACAGAAAACTAGAAATGTGTCTATAGGACTCGGATGCCCCCGGTATAAATTATTAGAACTATGAATTCGCCAAAAAAATGATAAGGGAGAAACAGTGGTGAATGGATAAAATAATAGATATATAATGCAATTATATATGTTCAAAGTCAGTATATGCAACAATAAATGTGTATATGAAAAGTATTTACATATATAAGATAACTCACTGTCCCATCATATTTCAGAGCACTGTCACCATCACATTTGAGAAGGTGAACCAGTGAATGGTCAGAGAAATATGTAGGAAAACACTGGCAATTGGCTTATCATCCCGCTTTGTGTGGAAGGCTAGGTCTAATGTGTATATATGAATTCAAAACATGGACCGTTTCAAAAGTTACTGAGCGGAAAAGGGTTCATAAGTCCTTCAGAAAATGAGCAACGTTGACCGAAATCGAACTTGACCTGTATTTTATAATTACACAGCTACACACCAAATATTAATTACAAACATGGACCCTTTCAAAAGTGACTGAGCGGAAACCAATTTGTTGCAGACTAAGTCGAAAAGGGGCCACAACTCCTGCATAAAATTCAGCAACGTTGACTGAAATCGAACTTGACCTGTATTTTATAATTACACAGCTACACACCAAATATTAATTACAAACATGGACCCTTTCAAAAGTTATTGAGCGGAAACCAATTTGTTGCAGAAAACTAATTCGAAAAGGGGCCACAACTCCTGCATAAAATGAGCAACGTTGATCGAAATCGAACATGACCTGTATTTCATAATTACACAGCTATACACCAAATATTAATTACAAACATGGACCCTTTCACAAGTTATTGAGTGGAAACCAATTCGGAAGTGACGGTCCCACAGGGGTAACACTTAATGCCCCTTTCGGCATTCTGGAATGCCGGGGGGCATAAAAAAGTTCATCGCTACCCAAACTATCATTTACAGGCTTAAAACTATTCAAATTGCCAAAATATATCGGTTTTAATCCATTATGTAACTACAAATGCATTGGTGGTCGCCCCTTCAACCAAACACATAAACATCCCTTCATTGTTTTAATGAACTGTTCCGTAAATCGTTCTATTCGCCATCTTGGAAATAGTGTAAACAAAATTTACATGAGGATCCAGGGGGTAAAACTAACTTTTGTGGATTGTGCGACGATTTTTCAACCGATTTAGATGACGTGGAGATCGCTAAAAGCGTCAAAATCCCACATTGCTGTTGATGTAAGTTTTAATATGAAATTTCCCGTAACGAAAAAGAATTTCGATTGAAAATAAATCGTTCTCTGGACCTGGTGAAAAGCACAGTAGCAATATGACTGACAGATTGTTGAAAGCGACATTAAATAGGGTACATCAGGTTTTCATGGGGTCAGGTGATCCGCTTTATGATTAAAAAATAATGCTGTGTTAATATCTCACAACAATACCATTTTAAATATTAACATTTTCATTGTATCGTAATTACGAGTATAAGTGCACATTTTATAGTATTTTTCCCAAAGCATACACAAACATGTCTCTTCGTTTTTAGTTTTGTTTGCGGGGATATCTTTATTTACATTGTCGCGTTTTATTAGGATGACATTACGGTAAAAGTGAGGTTTGGTGCACCCTAGAACCAGGTTTAAACCCCCAGCGACCTTTTTGCCGCTGTTCCAAGGAGGTAGCCCTATTGTTAACTCGTTTGTGTTTGTGATGTTATATGCCTTGCTTATTAACATTTTAAAACTTGTTTGTTTTCATGCGTGTTGTTGGTTGACTGTGTTTTATGAAAGCTACAAGTCCTGTTCGACTTTTTTAGGTATACAATTAAAACTGTCATTGTTTCGCATTGCGACTCATTGTTACCTCAACTAGTAGTTGAATCTTGCAATACGATTTGTCATTTGCCTCAGTACAAATACACCGATGTACTCCAATATGATAGTAAACAGAAAGTGGCTTGTGACTATGTATTACTGTGAATGATTCATCGTGTGAATATACATGTCATGTATTTATATATTCACGAGCATCTTTGTGTTCTATTAATGCTGCCGTGTTGGTTAAAGAATAGTTCATGACGGGGATTTCTTTTTTTACACTGTCCTGTTTTATTGGGATGACAGTTTGGTAAGTATGAGGTTTAGTGCAACCTAGAACCTGGTTTAAACCTCCAGCGGCCTTTTTTGCCACTGATCGTTCTAATGCGGTAGCTCTATTGTCAACCCTCTTTGTGTTTGTGACTTTATTCTTTGTTAACATTGCCATTCATGTTTGTCCTATTGCGTGTTTTAGGATTTACTGTGTTCTGTGAAAGCTGCAATTCCTGTTCGACTTTTATACTTATTTCATAAGTGAAATTACGAGGATGTCCTATATGTTTAGAAATGTGTTTCGTCAATATCGAATATATACGTCAACTGTCTAGTAAAGAAAGACATACATTGACATTTGCAGTTGAAGGGTATGTAGGCATACAGCCAAACATTTATTATTATTATTACTATTTAGAGTTTTGAAAAAATCCGAAATAATTATCAAATTCGAATGATAAACAAGGAAGATTTGACTAACTGTTGTACAAAAACGGATATGGAAGCCGCCATTTTGACAAACTATGACGTCATAGTTCTAAATTACCAAATATGTTACAGGACTATTGATAAATATTATTTAAAGTAAAGACAATCGCTACAAATGCATCCAAAATACTTTCCTGGTCATAAAATGCATTATTACCCTTAAGTATACACATTTGTCATACGGTTTCTGTTCATTTTCCCCAATTATCAGTAAAGTATCATATTCACTAATTAACCATTGATGGTCATTTACAATATGATTTCATACCTCTGTAAATGGCGGCTTTCATATCAGCTTCAAAAAAACACACTTTTAACTAGTCGTATTGTCTTTGTTTATGTTCCGATTTTGGTAATTCTTTCACCCTTTTCGAAGTTTTTCTTTCTCAATAATAAAAATTGCTTGGCTGTGGGACTACATTTCCTTTAACTACTTTTAGATTTTGATCTGTTCGCATACCAGTTTCGGTCGAAAGAGTGGTTGTATAATTTATCTGATTTATTTTCATTTATGTTCCAAAGTGATTCTTAACATCGACTTCAATCAAATCATGTATATCAGGCAACACGTGTGTGCAATCAACTCGACACCATTCCAGCGTATTTTAAAAAAATAAAAGATTTCACGTTTCTATTAAACTATAGATAAAACCCCACTAACGATAGATCTGAGTATGATTGTCTACGGCTGCACTAAGTTAAACTTATTAAAAAGCACGCTATCGCGAAACAAGAGGATATTTGTTCGTTTGAAGTACTCAATATATCGTTTATTTTTATCGAAAAGTTAGAAATCATATCCTTCCCTACACGGATATAACCATGGCAAACCAAAAATACTTTTTATTATATAGATACCACGTTGCTTTTTTTGCAAGGAACTGTCATTTTTGGCCATAATATTGGCTCAATATGATGAAATTGCAATTCTGACTATAGCTTTTAAAATAATAGACCAATCTTAATAAACGATGACTCAAAGTCAATAATTTCCGATTCAAAAAGATTTACTGTTAAACTGCTCACTATTCACACATGAAGGAAAGCAAAACTTAAGCTTTTATAGTATCTGACAAGATTGTTGCTACATGGCATGGAATAACCGGACATATCAAGGACATAGATAAGGTGATGTATATGTAACGTGTGATACGTATGTCTATGCTAATGGGAAATACTGAAACAAATAACAAGTAAAGTGCAATTTGATAAACTCCGTCTGAAATGTTGTTTGTTAGATATCTTAGGTTAAAAATATTTTAACTGTGTTACTGTATTTCCATCGATTATTTTACAGCACGAAAAGTATGATAATTTAACTGATATAGACAGTATTACAAAGTTAAAGTATGATTAATGTGTCGCGATCGAGTATTACGAATTGGTGCATGCAGGTAATTTTGTCAGGAATATAGCCATAGTATTACAAAGTTAACGTATAAATAATGTGTCGCGATCGAGTATTATGAATTTGTGCATGCAGGTAATTTTGCCAGGAATATAGCCACAGTATTACAAAGTTAAAGTATGATTAATGTGTCTCGATCGAGTATTATGAATTCTTGCATGCAGGTAATTTTGTTAGGAATATAGCCACTAAATGAAAAATGCAAAGTACACCAATTAAGGATTTTTTACGAAATTTATAGTAAATACGTATTATGTATTCGCGCAAGGTGGTTCATTTGTTGGAATAATAGTTAAACATTACCACTACAAAATTACACCAAATGGATTTAAATTATAATAAATAGTTAACATTCGCCGATAACAATAATCCTGACGTAAATATCAAACGTTTAAGAATGATATGTATTACACATGACTACAATAATGCTCACATCGCCAACCTATCTAGCGGAACTTTGCTTATCATAACCTATGCGATGAACATATCATATCGGGAGATTGAGCATACAATTTGACGAGGGGGACATTCTAATAAATCAAATATATCGAATTATACTAGTATTGCATTACATATATTTATGCAATACCGAAGATAAATGATTAATATATGGAAATAAACTCCCCGATGTTTCATTTGAGTATGCCATTGGCATAAACGAGACTAATTGAAAGAGTATATATTAAAATTGTTCTAGAAGAAGTTAGAAGATAGTTCAAATTCGTTAAATTAGATTAAAGACGATAACAAAATAATGAAGTAAATATGATATGTTTAAGGATATTCAAAAATTTGAAGTGGGCGGAGTCCTTCCTGTGAAACTGAAAATTCATTTTGGCTGACTTTTTGAAATTAATGATAATTACGCAACAAATAGATTTCCATTATACAAAACATATATAAGAGCAAATGAAGAATAAAAAAGTGTTCTAAAAATGTAATCATTTATGTACAATCTGACATTAAAATCTACCATTTTTTGCGCATCCGCCTAGAAATATCCACAAATAACAAATATATTATCCTCTCAGACTTATCTAGGGCAGTTGAAATCCAAAACTTTGAAATTGATTTCGTTTTGGTTCAAATTTGACCAAACACGGAGGTGTCTCCCAGCAATATAGAGATCGTATTATAATTTGTGATTTATGTTTGAATTTGTGCGACTAAAAAAATGACATTTCAGTTAAAAAAATACACCGCTCCGTCCAAACATGACAAACCTGAGGAATTCAACATGGATTCAGAGCTGGACAAGCGAACGTTATCTACCATCATTTGCGAGCCGATTGATGTCATAGACAACCGGAGATATGTTCCACTTACGACGGTAGAAACGCGCACAAATGTGCATAAAATGAAAAATGCAGCGACAATTTATGTATTTATTGTTTTTACTCATGAGGGTGAGTGGGCGGATTGCTACTTGTTATTATTATTTGTTTTACTATTTCACAAGTTCGTATCTCAACTATATGGTATATATATATGTATTGCATTAACGATAGAAACGTTTTTAGGCTTGTTGTCCGTTTGTTTATACGTGTAGTAAGGTATGGAATATTGCTGCATCTAGTCAGGTACACCATAATCGTAATGTCTGCTTTATCGTAAATATAGGTTTTCCGATATCATATAAAGAAACGCAACTCGGAAATTTCCGCTATATATTATATATACTGCACACTTAATTCCACATTATATTCCAAAGAAATCCCAAGATGTTTTGTAAAATAAATGTTGCAGTTAGAGAAAGGACACAACTGTGATGTTATAGACGTTTTAATCACAGTACACTTTGCAACAAGAAATTCATAAATGCTGAAGTTCCTCTTTGAAAAAGTACTGTATTTAACGTAAAGAGTTTTGCATCCTATGTTTGCTCGCATGCTTGAGCCAAACGCGTACTCTGTCAATAATGAAACTTTGAAGGAATAATATTTGCTGTGTTATGTGTTGTTTTAGTATTTTTCTGAAAGGAAAGGTCTTAGGCAGCCATGTATCATTCGATTAACAGCAGCATATTGTACATACAATATATAGCGGAAATTCCCGAGTTGCGTTTCTTTTTCGCTTCAGTATATATATATATATATATAATGTATTAAAACGTGATGAAGTATACCACGTATGTTACGCGTGGTGGTGATCTAACCAGGTGTAAACATATAGTTATTGGAACTCCTTAAACTTTTTTATATTTGTATTTAAATGCTGGATATTTTAAAAAAACGAGATTCGATTAAATCATTATAGTTTTATTATAATCATTCAGAAAATGTCTTTGCATGGCATGTGCAAGCTGTAGACATTTGCAAATAACTTCTGGCAAAAAGGTTGCTATAGTGCTTGACTAAAAATATGCCAACAATGTTCAAAACTGATATATTTGTGTCTTCTTTTCTGAAATAACATATCCCATATATTGTACTACTAGACTCGTGGCGTCATGCTAGTGGCGTCATGCTAGTGATGCGAAAGCACGAAGCATCATTGTATTGCTAAGCGATGTTTTGTTCATATTTAGATATTTAAAGTCTGTAAAATAAAATCTGTTTTGATAAGTGTTCATGTTTTTCTGGTTTAAACATATTTGATTGCATTTTGTTTTATTTACAAAGTATGCAGATGGGTTGGGCCACTAGTTCTTACAACATTAGCTACGGCCCTTCCCAACATGGTTTTCTAACACCCATTAAGCAAATTGATAATTTTCTAAACAATGAATAACCTAAATAACGGTCAAGTATGAATGATGCTTTAATATAGCACTGATATATGCGTGATGCAATAATATAGCACTGATATATGCGTGATTCAATAATATAGCACTGATATATGCGTGATGCAATAATATAGCATTGATATATGGGTGATACAATACTATAGCGCTGATATATGGGTGATGCAATAATATAGCACTGATATATGGGTGATGCAATAATATAGCACTGATATATGAGTGATACAATAATATAGCACTGATATATGGGTGATGCAATAATATAGCACTAATATATGGGTGATACAATACTATAGCACTGATATATGGGTGATACAATACTATAGCACTGATATATGGGTGATGCAATAATATAGTACTGATATAGGCGTAATGTTATACTATAGCACTGATATATGCGTTATGCAATAATATATCACTTCTGTATGCGTGATGCTGTAAATATATAGCACTTCTATATACTAATGAATGCTCATATACTATAGCACTGATATTAATGTGATGCTATAATAAAGCACTGATATATGCGTGATGCTATACTATAGCACTGATATATACATGATGCTATACTATAGCAGTGATATATGCGTGATGCTATACTATAGCACTGATATATGGGTGATGCTACAGTGTAGCACTTATATAAATTTTAAAAATGACTAGCAACATCAAAACAAGACTAGCAACATATCCAATGTTGCAGAACCAATCTACAGACAGGTGCTGACAGCTTTAATGACTGGTGTTACACAGTGTATGTCGGGTCACAGCGGACTGTTGCAAATAATGAAATGATCGTAACAAAATTTAATAAATCTCTCAGAAATTTCTCGGAATACATTTCCTTCCCATTTGTAAAACATGTTAAATGTTATAAATTATCTTTTAAACTCGTTTTCATTACTTCTAAATGTAAACATTATTTACATGTCTCTAAACAATTTTGAATTGGAATAGTATAGAATAGAAGAACATTTATTTTGCAAGCATGTGCCATCTCTGGCATAGCAATTACAAAGTAAACATCGGCATCAATGCCACGAAAACTAGGTTTTGATTAGTATTTAACACCATAATATCAAAATAACAAGATGAATCAAACGGTTTAATAGGTGTTGGACAGCAACTTCCCTGAGTCTACTGGATTATATCTAGCATGTCAGCAGATGAATGTAATATTCAATTCATTGTTGTATATAAGTGTTTGATTTATAATACTGTTTGAAGGAGCACCGTATATATCAATATATTAATATGTTGGATTAGTATATACTGCCAAACATCTTAGCCTCTGAAAATAAAGAATAACCATATTACTATTATTATTCAGCGGTATTTATGTTGTTGTTGTTTTCTATGCCGTGGGTAGTTTTGTATGTAGGAATTATGTTATATGTCTTTAGAAACTTCGCCGAAAATGCGACATCGCACATAATCTACCGAGTGTCAGTATCAGAGGGGTAATAGCTCTAGCACAGTATATACCGATTGTCAGTATCAGAGGGGTAATAGCTTTACTGTACAGACTCAGAGGGGCCATAGCTCTATGGTAGATACAGAATCAGGGTCAAGGGCACACCCACATTTGCTTTGTCACGTTTCGATGTACCACCCACGATACAACTATAAGCAAAGTTTGAAAGGTCTAGTGCATACAGTTTGTGAAATAGTGACCTAGACGCAAAAGTTGAAGGTAAAAAATATTAAGTTATCTGCCCTTTACTTGGAGGGTCAAGGTCACTTCCACATTTGCTTTGTCACGTTGCGATGAAACACCCAAGATACAACTATAAGCAAAGTTAGAAAGGTCTAGTGCATACAGTTTGTAAGAAAACGACCTAAATGCAAAACTTGAATGTTGACGCGGCCGCCGCCGCTGCCGCCGGAAAAGCAACACCTATCATCGAAAAGGCGAGACAAATACGAGTTTCGACTGGGGGTAGGGTGGGGGGTTGGGGCGAACACAGCTATAGGTGTAAGAATTGACCTAAACAACACAGAAATATGTAAAGAAAACACATCGAGTTTCAAGTGGTGGTTCGATGCGGGAGTGCGGTGGGGGCAACATAGCTATATGTGTAAGAATTGACCAAAACAACACAGAAATATGGTAAAAAATAAATTCGAGTGTGGGGTGGGGGTATGGCCAACATAGCTAATAGCTATATGTGTAAGTATTGACCAAAACAAAATAGAAATATGTAAAAAGAATAAGCGAGGGGGGAGGGGTGTCAACATAGTATGAATTTACCACATAATTATGAAACAAAAAAAAAAGACTTTCGAGTGTGGGGCAGGGGGGGAACGCGATTGAGGGTGGGAGTCAGCATAGGTTTATGTGTAAGAATTGACCAAAACAACACAGATATATGTAAAAAATAAAAATAAAAAAAGTTCGAGGGTAGGTGGTGGTGGGGCGGGAGTGGGGTGGGGAGAGAGATGGAAACATAGCTATATGTAAGAAATGGCCAAAAATAACACAGAAATATATGTAAAAAAAAATGCGTTTCAAGTGTGGGATGGAGGAGGTAGGGGGAAGGCGCGATGAGGGTGATGAGGGTGGGGGTGGGGGCAACATAGCTATATGTGTAAGAAGTGACCATAAATAACACTGAAATTTAAATGAAAATATTTAAAAATGTGTTTCGAGTGGGTGGGGGAGGTGGGGGGTTGAAGGCGTGGGGTGGGATGTGGGGGTGGCAACATAGCTATATGTGTAAGAATTGACCAAAACAAAACAGAAATATGTAAAAATAAAATTTAAAAAAAGACATTCTTCAAAGGTGGGGGGAGGGGGGGGGGGGGGGGGGCGGTGTGGACGGCAACATAGCTATGTGCAAGAAGTGGCCAAAAACCAAAAATAACACAGAAATATGTAAAAAATAAAACAATTTTAAATACGTTTCAAGTGTGGGAGTGGAGAGGTAGTGGGGGGGGGGGGGAGGCGCGGTCGGGATGATTGGTGGGGGGGGGGGGGGCAACATAGCTATATGTGTAAGAAGTGAACATAAATAACACTGAAATGTAAAAGAAAACTATTTAAAAATGTGTTTCGAGTGGGTGGGGGAGGTGGGATGTGAATGCGTGGAGTGGAATGTGTGGGCTGGCAACATAGCTATATGTGTAAGAATTGATACAATAATATGTAAAAAAAACATAAAAAAGGCGTGGGGGAGGGGGTAGGGGGGAGGGGGCGTGGAGGATGGAGCCCATGCCCCAATATGGGTGAAGTATGGATATGTTGTGAGTTCTTAAATGGTATTAAACGGGTACATCATTCTTTATACAAACTAGTTTTCAATTTTTCAAGATATTGCGCATTGGCTACATGTGATGCACATTATAATTGTTATTGATGTTATGAAACGGTAAATAAGCCGAGTAAACATCATGCGGATGGATTGACAATGCACGTATACAAGAACACGAGGTATTGTCTGTAAGTGTTGTTGAAGTGTTATGTAGTGTCGTGCAGTGGTGCAGATAAGAGATATGATCAGCATTGTCGTCATTACATGTTGTTGACGTGTTATGTATTGTCGTGCAGTGGTGTAGATAAGAGATATGATCAGCACTGTCGTCATTACATCCGAGCGATTTGCGGTATAATCATCACATCCTATTCATAATTGACAGTAATTCATTAAGTACAACAATATTCGTCATACAATTATTATTTAATCACTGTTTCATAGTTTGTATATTTAACTCTTATTGAAATCGTTAAATGTTGTATTTTCTCCCCGACTAAACCACGATCGACCATTCTGTACCACTATGTTTAATAATAATAATAATAATAATAATAATAATAATTATTATTATTATTATAATTACAACCATACCTAATGCTTTTTATAGAGGGTTATACATAATTACTTGCAAATTAGTCTTACATGGGGCCCTCTATTATGTGATTGTGTGAAGTTGGCTATGAGATGGAATATCGTAGATCGACATTCAATATCGAGCTGGGTTTTCAATGTCGAGCTAGCTCTGAGATCGATATTATGTTAAACTTATAAGAAGGCAAAGTGAATGCAGAGCTGGTTTTGAATTTTGAGCTTGCTCTGAGATCGATATTCCTTTTAAATGTACACCAATGCATTATGAATGCTGAGCTGGGTTTGAATTTCGAGCTGGCTCTGAGATCGATATTCGTTTTAAACGTATAACAATGCATTCTTAATATAGAGCTGGGTTTGAATTTCGAGCTGGCTCTGAGATCGACATTCGTTTTAAAAATACAACAACGAATTTGGTATACAGGCATTTTATTAGTATTCTACTACTTGAATTACATATCAATTTCAGGGATACAGTCTATAAATATGTTCTCAGCATACGAATTCATCTAATTCCAAATCGTTATCGTCACTGAGTATTGATTGATGTTAACGGCAATCTTTATTTTTTTGAAAGCTCGCGGAGCCCGGTTAGTTTTTCTACATAACTTGCATTTGTTCAATAATTAATATTAATTATCAGAATAATACAAAGGAACTGTGGTTGAATATTACTAACTATTTGTGTGTACAGCTATATATGTATCTTTTGTTGGTGCTGTGGGATTCTAAAATGAGCAACACCTCTTCAATCATTAAACGGAGTTGATGAACATTTATTTGTTTGTATGGTGTTTTACGCCATTATCAACACATTTAAGGTTATATATGACGGTCGATTTTTTTGTGGTGGAGGCAGACCACCCACTTTTCCAACTATACCATTAACAGTAATTAAATTATGAGGCCTATTTTAGTGCACATATACATTAAATATGCAACTGAGCCACATTGTGATTGTTATAATCGTAGTATTGACAACCATTATTCTTTCAGATATCCTCCGATCCATTTAAAACGATCAGAATCAAAACTTATATATTTCCAAATGCACAAATCTTGACATGTTTGTAAGTGTATAGTTTAGTTTTCAAAATAACATCATTATGACTGGGGATTTGTGCACATCAGACCTCACAGAGCTAAACATGCTGTGACCACTGACTTCATAGCTCAATCAAGTTGTTTACAATATATAAATAAAATGACTCTTACTTGGACTTGTAGCAAGGTCTCTGAAAGTTGAATAAATAAATGAATGAATGAGTGAATGAGTGAATGCATGAATGAAATGTTTTTTACGTTTAATATATGTATATTACAAATCTCATAGTATCCACCTTAGAATCTTCAAATGTTGATAGCAAAATATTCATAAAGTTATTATATGAAGAGGATGTAACTCCTAATTCAATTTACCGTGTATGCATTCGAAAAACGCCGCACAGGTTATTTACGAGGAACACGTTACGAGGGGCTGACTGCGCGCAGCAATATTGTACAGGTGAACTTCCGGCTTTTCAGTATTACTTAAACAAAGTATAGTTTTAGGTGTCATTGCACCATTGATTTTCCTTCTTCGTTTTATACAGGACGAATGTATATCAAAAGACAAACAAAGCGCATTTTTTCTCCGTAGAACATTTTAAAACGCATATCAATCAAACGATCGAGCGTCCGACCATATAAAAATGCAATAAAATCAGGGGGCCGTGTATCATGGAAGAAAAAGCCAATCTGTCTATTAAAACATAACTTCATATCAAACCTCAAGTCACGTTATCAAATATTAATAGCTATCATAATGTATTACCAAATGTAGATCAAAGTAAACGACAGAAATCGACAAAATGATAATAACGGTGTCATTTTTAGGGATCTGGTCAGACGAAATTGAAGACGCATATAACTGGAAGCATCGTTCATGGACGAGGAAAGATATTTCTTGTTGGATTTTAACAAGGTTCCAAACGACACTAATCTAACATTGTCGTGTCTATTAACATCCTGAAACAAGAAGCGTGTGAAAACAGATTACCACTAATCATGTATGTGCAGTTAGACAATACTTGCAGGTAATTATCGATAAATGTGTACATTTAGGAAGACAACATTAATTACGCATTTGCCTTTTCCCTCTTTATTCTTTGAAACGAATTAAATGACGTAGTTCATATAAAGTTATTAGAACTTAATTCGGATAACAATTAGAGTAGCGGTGTACGTTGCTAACATCGTGTTTTTCTCTGTTTTTACTTTCACCAAAACTCATTCTTAAAGATCATCAGACATTCGTTCATGTTCTATCTCAGAAGGAGTTGAAATTCTTTTTGAGTTCTTCATTGACAATTGTCACGATGTGTTCAAATTACATTAACAATCCTAAAAATAAGGTCAACGACTAAAATGTGATCAGATATTTACTCACTTTAATATATTGTTATGCTCTCCGAAATATTTGAGTGGACGCTTTTTCAGTCCAGTCCGTCCGTCTATCCGTCCGTCCCCTTTCCTCTTTCTGACTGTCCATCCCGCTTTTCATGTAAGGAGGAGCATAACTTGAAAACTACTATTGCGACCGGAATGAACCTTCACACAATGATATAGAGCAAAAAGAGAGTGCAGAGTGCAAGAACCATAACTACCTCTTTATTTAAATTAATTCCGATTGGTTGCTCTATACAAAATAAAGAATTCGGAAAAATCCGATCAAAAACGAGGTCGTGACGTGTTGTGAGCTTCCACAGAGGGATACAATTAATTGATCAAAACCTCGTAGCGTTTATACCGGTGTCACAGTAATTTTCTCAACATCAATGAAAAAGCCGAAATCGTGTTTCCTGTTCGACTTTTATACTTATTTTGATTGACAAATAGTTTTGCGCTTTCAGAAAGTGGGAACACGTGGTTGTCCTGTTTATAAATTAGTTGTCCCGGACAACCGGACAGCCACTAATTTCGCAGACTGCATATTACTAGGCAGTGAATGACACTGGATTAGAATATCGAGGTGTTAATGTTATTGCTTGTAACACTCCACTCCACCCCCATCCCCAATCAGCCCCCCTCCACCTCCCCCCTCCACCTCCCCCCTCCACCCCCCTCCCCCAAACCAGATTGTGTCTTTTTAATATACACAATCAAGTCCAGACTCTATTGTGCCCATCGCGTCAGGTATACCTTGACGTGTTCGTTGGCGGACGGACTATAAACCTTAGAACTACACACACACACAATATACACAATCAGATAATAGTTGAGATATTTTAAACTGTTATATGTGTTGTTTGTAAGATAAGAACAGTTTCCCATGAATGTTACCATTTAAGAGCTTAACATTTGGCCCTTAAACCGTACTCTCCTTAAAACAAACGGGTTCAAACTGGTTAAATAAGAAGTATTTGCTGCTTAGGGGAACATATTGATTGTTGAGAAAACAATCTTAAACCTCAGAGACTGCTACATAAAGTCGTTAAAGAAATAATATATATATATATATATATATATATGTTTTCATTTAAGCAAATATGCTCGCATAAAATGTTTCTCATCTTTAGTTCAGTCAATGTTAAGTCGACATACCACACACTTAACACTTCCGCTGGAATGACGTAAACAGAAGCTGCCCAAATGTACATGTGACTTATCTGAATAAATCAGACGCTTTCTTCTATCAGTCGGCTAATACCTGAGTTTGGAGTACATATTGATATGAGCTGTTGTTACAAGTATATGAGATGTTGTTACAATTGAGATCTAAATGAGCTGTTGATTAATAGGAGAACCGTTATTTCTCAATTGTAAGTATTATTATCATATTGGTTAAGCATCTTTACATTCACATGATGATCGAATATGCAGAACGAATTTGCAAATAGGTAGATTTTTTCCCCAAATGCATGCCGGCAATAGAACTGTTTTTGTCTGATGAATGCCACCGGAACTCCATATAAGGGGATTTTCCTCGGTTAAATTTCAGGGCTGGCTACGGACCTGATACACATTTATGTAGATATACATGTAATAATGATTCATTAAATAAGAATATTTTTTTTTTTTACATTTTAGATAAATCGGCATTATTACAACAACGAGTACACGACTGCACGCTTCAAAGCTGTATGTGCATAAACATTATTAGCATACCAGCTTAAATCTTCAACTACTAATTCCATTGGAATTAATTAAGCAAGCCTTTGACGACGAAAAAGGAGAAACAAAATATGAATGACGATGCAGCCGACAATTCCAGTTATGCAGCCGACAATTCCAGTTATGGCGATAACGACGAGTATTACAGTAACTACACTGATTATAGTGACGGTTACATGTACTACACCGATTACAGTAACAACACTGATTACAGTAACAACACTGAGTATAGTGACGGTTACTACACCGATTACAGTAACAACACCGATTACAGTAACAACACTGATAATAGTGACGCCTATTTCTATAAAGATGATGCAAAACATGACTTTTTCTATCACAAAGTGTTCCACTTTGAAAGACCCATTTATCTTTATTTCTTGGAAATTTTAGTTGTCTTGACAACGCTGGCAAATATTCTCGTTATGATAGTACTCATGCGCAAGAACATGCGCAATTCGACAAATATGATTTTGACCGCCATTGCTGTTTCGGATTCATTGACAGGTATTGTGACTCTGCCGGTGTATATCTATTCATATAAACAACACGAAGCTGGCGATTTGAAGTCGACAGAAATATGGTGCGAGACATTTATGCTCACTAAATTCTACTTTTCAAGGACGTTCCATACGGTTTCAATATGGTTGACGGTTATTTTAGGCATACAGCGTCTCGTTTCCGTCTCATTCCCCGTCAATGCTCAGAGTATGTTTACCATGCCTAAAACTGCGGTGATGATTGTTGTTGTTTGTATTCTGTCGCCATTCCTTCACCTGTACCACGTTTTCAACAGAAAATCTGTAAATGGCTATTGTGAATGGGAACTTCGGGATCCGTCTGTCGAAGGATATGTATACCTGTGGCTGACCTTTTCCTTGATGCACTTAATTCCATGTGTTCTTTTGGTCGTTGTCAGTGTTCTCATGGTAATACAACTGTGCAAGGCGACTGCCAAAATGCAGGAATCCGGCATGATAACGAATCGGTCGAATCTGGAGAGACGCACCACCGAAAGTCGTCGGATTTCAGCAGTTGTCATTGCAGTGGTAGTAGTCTTCCTCATACCTGAACTTCCACACAGCATGTTCCTGCTCATATCCGTGTCGCTTACGCATGCGCGGAAGAACTTGTTGGATCTGCACATCAACCGCACATTCATTAGTGTGTATGAGATTCTTCTTGTACTCAGCTTTCATGCAAAATTTTGGATTTATATTGTTATGAACAGGAAGTTTAGACGGGGACTGGAGATATTGTTTGACCCACTCATAACTCTTCTCTACGCGATTGTCGGCATCTGTGGAATAAAACGCAGCATCGTTCGCAGACGACCCAGTGAAGACACAAACGTCGCCAAGACCGCGCACTCGAATCACAATTCGCGTACCAACTCGGTTGGGCTTGAACTGAAAACGTATCATGTTAATCAAGACAAGGAAAACAACAGTACGAGTGGGTCGCATCAACTTATGGTAGCAACATAGACAAGGAAAACAACAGTACGAGTGGGTCGCATCAACTTATGGTAGCGACATAAATACAGGCATTCGAGTGCATCTTCGATAATGGATTCCTTATCGAATCACACATTGCGTAGCGAAAATGAAATACCATATTCAGCTGAGTTTTCACCCACATAAATTATCCGCTGGAAACTACGCATATACACTATCATATATTAAATGAAAATACGTTAGTAATATAACTTGTACATAACATATATATATATATAAATTTTGCAAAGCGTTGCTACTTGAATCACTGAAGGAGAACTGATGCAATCGAATGACATAGTAGCTTTGTTCATTATTACAAATATCAGCAATAAAAGAAAAGTAAAAGTGACGCTGTCTGGACAGACCAATGTGAAGGAGAACTGATGCAATCGAATGACATAGTAGCTTTGTTCATTATTACAAATATCAGCAATAAAAGAAAAGTAAAAGTGACGCTGTCTGGACAGACCAATGTTAAGGAGAACTGATGCAATCGAATGACATAGTAGCTTTGTTCGTTATTACAAATATCAGCAATAAAAAAAAAAGTAAAAGTGACGCTGTCTGGACAGACCAATGTGAAGGAGAACTGATGCAATCGAATGACATAGTAGCTTTGTTCATTATTACAAATATCAGCAATAAAAGAAAAGTAAAAGTGACGCTGTCTGGACAGACCAATGTGAATTCATTAAACATCATTATATTATATGAACGGCGTAAACATTCCCGACATGTAAATATTAACGATTCCCAGTTGAAATAGCATCAGTGTTAAACTCTATATAAATAACAAATAATTGGTGCGTTATTACACCATAAAGTTATCCGTGCGTTATTACACCATACAGTCATTCGTGCGTTATTACACCATAAAGTTATCCGTGCGTTATTACACCATAAAGTTATCCGTGCGTTATTACACCATAAAGTTATCCTTGCGTTATTACACCATACAGTCATCCGTGCGTTATTGCACCATAAAGTTATCCGTGCGTTATTACACCATAAAGTTATCCGACGTCTATAAGAACTACATAACGCTATTATGAAAAGGACATTTCCCGTCAATGGCAGTGCTGCTTTATTTTACCTGGAAACTACGCATATACCCCCTGCGAAATGGACCTCGGTCAATCATGCTTTAACCATGGTCAACCATTGTTAACCATGGTCTGTATACCTTGGTTTAACCATGGTTGACCATGGTTTGCCATTTTTGTTAAATGGAACTACCATGGTCAACCATGGTGTTAATGTAACCATGGTCGACCAAGGTGACAAACCATGGTCGACCAAGGTGACAAACCATGTCGACCAAGGTCAAACCATGGTCGACCAAGGTCAAACCATGGTTAAGAAAGGTCACCTTGCTTATAAACCATGGTCGACCAGGGTTAGAATAAATACTGATAAAGGTGATCCTTTGGGAGCAACAAACACAATTAAGAGAATAAAGCAGCATACTCGGTTTTATTGAGTCTGTTCATGAGAAGTAATGAAAGAAGCAACACCTCTCACGCCCCCTAGCACCGGCTTAAGCGGTATTCTACTTCAAATCCACCTATATTGGGCTCGTTGGTCCCAAAGGACCAGTAAAAATAACACTACTGATTCAAAACATGTTCGACCAGGGTATAATAACTGAGCAAACAAACAAGGTTTTCTGATCTAATACAACATATCTAATACAACCCGATAACTAGCACTAAAATTGCACCATCTACTTCTTGCAGTTGTAACTTTTGCACAAAAGCAATTTTAGTGGTCAATTCCGTTTTTTAAGTGAACGCCCCAGTGAAAATGTACACTCAAATTTAAGCGAAATAACAGTGAAATTTAATGAAAAAATTGGGCAAATTAACAGTGAAATAACAGTGAAATCTCGGTGAAATGTCACTGGAATTTTACTGAAATTGTAGTGAAATTTCACTGAAAGAATTGGGCAAAATAAAAGTGAGTTTCAGTGAAATCTTGTTGAAATTACAGCAGTATTGGTCAATTTTAATATCAATGAAATCTCAGTGTAATTTCACCAAGAATACAACAGTTCAAGAACAGTTCACAAATATATAACATTCAGTCTACATCACTTAAAGAAGACCTGATCATACTTGGTGAAAGGATGCATATGATACTGAAATCAAAAAATATCTTCAGTGCTGAACACCATTTTTCTATCAACAACAAAAAAACAAGGTCAAATCCGCGAAAACATATGACAATAGGGGTTTGGTTTTTAAATACTGTTTCCACTGTCTACATTTAGAAATTTCCTCTTTCAAATACAACTATTACATGTATAAGATGCTTTGATACAATAAGTAATGTAAGTATAGTCACAAAACACTTACTTTTAATCATTAAATGGTGCAAGGATAAACTATAGTTGTTGCAATCTCCTGTCAAATTTCAAAAGGGTGCGCATTTTATTTGCACTTTTGTCAGAATCACTTTGCATTTTATTTGCACTTTTGTCACAATCACACTTCTTAACCAATCAATTTATCTTCATATAAAACTTGCTACACATATCAAGGTAGCGGTCCTGTGGTGTATTTTGATATAAAACAACACAATTTGCCAATTATACATTCGAAAAATCTTTAAAATTGAGGTTTTTTTCCAGGCTTTAATTATCTATATATATCATTTCCCCCGGGATCCCAGCTGCATTTTCAGTAGGGTGAGTTACATGATATACTATGTGAGCATATATCTGTCTGTCTTCTGTCTAAATGAATAAATGTGTGGAGAGAGAGAGAGAGAGAGAGAGAGAGAGAGATGTCATGGAAATTTCAGTCAATTAAGTTTAGTGAAATTTCACTACTGTAAAAATTTCACTGAAATTTAATTGTAGCATTTCACTGAAATTTCACCAAAATTTCACTGAAATTTGGTGTTTTTACTGAGATCTGTCAATATTTTCAAATTTCACTGAATTTTGGTGAAATTTCACTGCCTTTTTCACTGGGGTACATGCTGAATGACCATGGTTGACCATGGTCAACCATTGAATGACCATGGTCAACCAAGGTCCAACAATCCTGGACCATGGTCATGTCGTTAAACCATAGTTGACCATGGTCTTTTAGCATTTCAATGTTATCAAAAGCATGGTTGACCTTTGCCAACCATGGTTCAACCATGGTTGGCAGAGCTTGACCATGGTTAACCATGGTTGACCAGGGTCATGTTTCGCAGGGGACACCATCATATATTAAATGACAATCCATTAGAAAATTCACTAATATAACGTGTACATAACATATATATATAAATGTTTGCAAAGATTTGCTACTTGAATCACTGAAGGAGAACTGATGTAAAAAATGCTATGTACCTATATAAAAAAAGAGGAAATAAATCCGTATCTAAACGACCTACTTTTCTGGCATGTTACCCTAAACACACATATTTTTTGTTTGGCCTTATTACGGAATTATAGCTCACCTATGGACGCGTGCAATCTATCAGACTTCAAACTTCGGAATTTGGGAATTCAGAATTTAGAATTCAGAAGTACAACATATTTGGCATTGTCAACTTCGACTGGGTTTGAGTAGGTTCCAGTGGGGAGAGGAAGGGTGGCAGGGAGCGCGCCTCCAAAATCCTCCAAAAAATACTCACTAATCTCGAATTGCCCGTATGAGGATTGACTAGATCAATTCCAGACAGCCCCTGCCCCACCAAGCTCTTAATGTTTCTTTAGGCCTTCAGACAAGTAAAATATAAGTATGCTTGAACTTAAAAAGTGAGGCACTGCATGTTTTATGCATAGTTATAATCAATTAGTGTCATTTAAAAAGTTGATTGTGAAATGTGTCCGCTTTCTTTTATATAAGTAGGTTTCATGTGTTACTCCAATGTATGCACTTCTCACGCGCCCACAAACACTTGTTTGCAATATTCGGGAATGGAAAACTTGGTCAAGTTCGATACCAAGAGTGGTCGTAGCATGTGTGTCATAAGTCGATGGTAAGATGCGATGGTAAGATGCAATGGTCGATGGTAAGATGCGATGGTAAGACTCGATGGTAAAATGCGATTGTCGATGGTAAGATGCGATGATCGATGGTAAGATGCGATGGTCGATGGTAAGTTGCGATGGTAAGATGCGATTGTCGATGGTAAGATGTGATGATCGATGGTAAGATGCGATGGTCGATGGTCCATCGCATCTTACCATCGACGATGGCATTATACCATCGTATCTTACCACCGCATCTTACCATCGACCATCGCATCTTAACATCACATCTTACCCTAACAAGACACTGTATGGAATGCTTATCAAGGGAAGTAACTTTTCAAGCTTATGTATGTGCAAGTGACGCCCTCGCACAACTGTTTGAGAATGCATTGCATTAATTCACTTTGCATCGTATTAATTCTGTTCAGTATCGGCCATTTGTCTTTATGTCAAATTGATTCTGCTGTCATTGAATTGAGTGCTTTGGTTTTGCATTACTTCAGTTTCCTATATATTGTTTCACGTATCAGTTAATTGACTGGGTTACTTTTAAATTGGTTCACATTCTCTTGCTTTGATTCAGGTTTCCGACTGAACTGTTTTAGCATTGCATTGAATCGTTTCAAGTTCGATTGGATGGTTTGAAAAAACACTCCGGATTATTTCACAAAGCATCGGATTGTTTTAAGTTTGATTAGATGGTTTCAAAAAAAGTAGTGAATCAATTGAAGTTACATTGAATTAAATATAATACCGATGAATTAATTAATCTTTGACTGGATGATTTATTAAAAACATACTGTTGGCGTCAATGGCCGCCCATACGTGCGTGTACTAATATGACACAATGCGTGTACTAAAATGACCGAAAGCGTGTACTAACATGACACAAAGCGTGTACTAACATGGCACAAAACGTGCACAACATGACACAATGCATGTACCAACATGCCACAATGCGTGTACAAACATGAAACCAAGCGTATAACAAGACAAAGTGCGTGTATCATCAAGACAAAATGCGTGAACCCTCATGCCACGATGCATTTTCTAACAAAACACAATGCGTTTACATGTCTTGTTCTAATATGACACACTGCGTGGACAAATGTCACGATGTTTGACAAACGCCAAAATGCGTGTATCAACATGACACAGTGCGATATAACCAATATGACACAATGCGTGTACCAACATGACAACATACGTGTACCAACATGACACAATGCGTGTACTAAGATGACTATGTGTGTACCAACGTGACACAAAGCGTGTAATAGCATGAAAATGCATGTACAAACATGAAATAATGCGTGTATCAACATGACACAATGCGTGTACCATCATGACACAATGAGTGTTCTTAATAAGACTATTACGCTGCATTACATGTACACTAGATGACACTAATAAGAACCCAGTTACATTTATTTCGTATCTTTTAAATGGAATGCACGATTTTGACCTGAACATTCAGCCACGACTTTAAATAACGAGTTCAAATTTTGAGAAAATTATAAAGAAAACTAAATGTTGTATTAGCATTTAAAATTGAGGTACTTATAAATGGCATGTAGCGTATTGTGTACTTATAAATGGTATGTAGCGTATTGTGGTAATTATAAATGACATGTAGCGTATTGTGGTACTTATAAATGGCATGTAGCGTATTGTGATAGTTATAAATGGCATGTAGCGTATTGTGGTACCTATAAATGGCATGTAGCGTATTGTGGTACTTATAAATGACATGTAGCGTATTGTGGTACTTATAAATGGCATGTAGCCTATTGTGGTACTTATAAATGGCATGTAGCATATTGTGATACTTATAAATGGCATGTAGCGTATTGTGGTACTTATAAATGGGATGTAGCGTATTGTGTACTTATAAATGGCATGTAGCGAATTGTGGTACCTATAAATGGCACGTAGCGTATTGTGGTACTTATAAATGGCACATAGCGTATTGTGGTACTCATAAATGGCATGTAGCGTATTGTGGTACCTATACATGGCATGTAGCGTATTGTGGTACTTATAAATGGCATGTAGCGTATTGTGGTACCTATAAATGGCATGTACCGTATTGTGGTAATTATAAATGGCACGTATCGTATTGTGGTACTTTTAAATCGCACGTAGCGTATTGTGGTATCTATAAATGGCATTCGTATATTGGTACTTATAAATGGCATGTAGCGTATTGTGGTAGTTGTAAATGGCATGTAGCGTATTGTGGTAGTTGTAAATGGCATGTAGCGTATTGTGGTACCTACAAATGGCATGTAGCGTATTGTGGTACTTATAAATGGCAGGTATCGTAATGGTGGTACTTATGAATGGCATGTAGCGTATTGTGGTACTTATAAATGGCATGTAGCGTATTGTGGTACCTATAAATGACATGTAGCGTATTGTGGTACCTATAAATGGCATGTAGCGTATTGTGGTACCTATAAATGGCATGTAGCGTATTGTGGTACCTATAAATGGCATGTAGCGTATTGTGGTACTTATAAATGGCAGGTAGCGTATGGTGGTACTTATAAATGGCAGGTAGCGTATGGTGGTACTTATGAATGGCATGTAGCATATAATGGTACCTATGAATGGCATGTAGCGTATTGTGGTAATTATAAATGGCATGCAGCGTATTGTGGTACCTATAAATGGCATGTAGCGTATGGTTGTACTTATAAATGACAGGTAGCGTATTGTGGTACCTATAAATGGCATGTAGCGTATTGTGGTACTTATAAATGGCATGTAGCGTATTGTGGTACTTATAAATGGCATGTAGCGTATTGTGGTACTTATAAATGGCATGTAGCGTATTGAGGTACCTATAAATGACAGGTAGCGTATGGTTGTACTTATAAATGACATGTAGCGTATTGTGGTACCTATAAATGGCATGTAGCGTATTGTGGTACTTATAAATGGCATGTAGCGTATTGTGGTACTTATAAATGGCATGTAGCGTATTGTGGTACCTATAAATGGTATGTAGCGTATTGTGGTACTTATAAATGGCATGTAGCGTATTGTGGTACTTATAAATGAGATGTAGCGTATTGTGGTACTTATAAATGGCATGTAGCATATTGTGGTACCTATACATGGGATGTAGCGTATTGTGGTACCTATAAATGGCATGTAGCGTATTGTGTACTTAAAATGGCATGTAGCGTATTGTTGTATTTTTAAATGGCATATAGCGTATTGTGGTATTTATAAATGGCATGTAGCGTATTGTGGTACCTATAAATGGCATGTAGCGTATTGTGGTATCTATAAATGGCATGTAGCGTATTGTAGTACTTATAAATGGCATGCAGCGTATTGTGGTACTTATAAATGGCAAGTAGCGTATTGTGGTATGTAGCGTATTTGCCGTTGGTCGTGTAACACATGCTAGACGCATGCTGCACGCCACTGCTAGCTATGTCCTCACTCCTAAGCATTGCAGATTGTGTGGTCCTGGTTTGCCGACTGGTCCTGGTTGAGACGCAATTGTGACACACAAACAAGTATGTCACAATTTTCGTATCTTTCCACAAATGCTACATATAAAAGTAACATAAACAATTTTCTCTGTATGTATTTTATTATTGTGAACGTGCTGATAAAAGAAGAACTCTGTCCAATAGTTTGTTATTCATCAGCACTGATATATGACGTGGATTGTTATTTATATGATATTCAATTTTTCGAGAGACTTACTGCAAAGAAACCATGATCGTTTGCCTGCCTATTGAACCCAAAATGAATAGGCGTTTGCGTCTCGCCAAGATATAACTACAAAGCAAATATAATCAAAACCCGTTCTCTGCGGAACAATGTTCATGAAAAGGTCACAGTGACCTTGACCGTTTGACCCCACAATCCATGCAACCGTTCTCCTTTTGTAAATTATGAGCTTAGTTATATTGCAGTTTAGTTTTATAACTAGAAGGGTGTTCCGCGGAACATGTGTGTCGCGTGCCGGGTACCTATTTTAACAAGTACAATTAATCTAAGTATAAAATTCGAAGACAGAGGTGCAGTCCTTCGTGAATTATGGAGTTTTTTTTTTTTAAGTGTTGGAAGGGGACATAAATCTGCATTGGATAACTGGTAAGGAGAACTGTATAAAGTTTCATGACCATAGGTGAATATTTTTGCCAAGTTATTAGGTTGCAGGTTACTTTTTAGCTCTACTGATCATAGAGCTTATGCCGTGGTGCGGCGTCCGTCGTCCGTCCGTCCGTGTGTCTGTCCGTCGTCCGTCTGTCTGTCCGTCCGTAAACTTTTTATTGTAGCGACTACTCCTCTGAAACTAATAAATGGATTTTCATGAAACTTTAGAGAAATATTGCTCATGAAGTCTAGTTGATCCAAGCAAAAATTCATGTTGATGTGAAATCCAAGATGGCCGCCAGATCTGAAAATAGATTTTTGAAAAACAAGTTTGTAGCGACTACTTCTTGAAAACACTAAGTGATATTGATATGGGACTTTTTTTTAAATGATCAGCATGACATGGTGTTGGTCCTTCTCGAAAATCGTTTTGATTCGACGTTAAACATGGCTGCCAGCGGCCATCTTTGTTTACATAGAGTTATTTAGTAAAAATTTGTAACGACTACTCCTCTAAAACTACTCGACGGATTTTCATGAAACTTCAGAGGAGTGTTGCTCTTGATGTCTCAATGAAACTAGCAACATTTCATTTTAGTCGAAAATTCAAGATGGCCACCACAGCTAAAAATAGATTTTCAAAAAACAAGTTTGTAGCGAGTACTACTTGAAAACTATAAGTGATATTGATATGGGACTTTTTCTAAAATGATCAGTATGGAATGATGTTGATTCTTGTCGAAAATTGTTTTGATGCGACGTTAAACATGGCCTCCAGCGGCCATCTTTGTTTACATAGAGTTATATTATGAAAACTTTTAGCGACTACTTCTCTGAAACTACTTGACTGATTTTCATGAAACTTCACAGGAATGTTGCACTTGATGTCTAATTGATCCTAGCAAAATTTCAGGTCGGCCAGAAATTCAAGATGGCCGCCACGGCTAAAATTTATTTTCAAAAAACTAATTTGTATCGACTACTTCTTGAAAACTATAAGTGATATTGATATGCGTCTTTTCCTAAAATGATCAGTATTACATGAGTTGATCCTTTTCGTAAATTATTTTGACTCGACGTTAAACATGGCTGCCAACGGCCATCTTTGTTTACATAGAGTTATATAATGAAAACTTGTAGCGACTACTCTGAAACTACCTGACGGATTTTCATGAAACTTCACATGAATGTTGTTCTTGATGTCTTATTGATACTAGCAAAACTTTAGGTCGGCCGGAAATTCAGGATGGCCGTCACGGCTAAAATAGTTTTTCAAAAAACAAGATTTAGCGACTACTTCTTGAAAACTATAAGTAATATTGATATGGGACTTTTTCCTCAAATTATCAGCATGACATGATGTTGGTCCTTGTCGAAAATCTTTTTGATTCGATGTTAAACATGGCTGTCTGTGGCCATCTTTGTTTACATAGAGTTATCTAGAGTTAACTACTCGACGGATTTTCATGAAACTTCACAGGAATGTTGCTCTTGATGTCTTATTGATCAATTGATCATAGCACAATTTCAGGTCGGACGAGAATTTAAGATGGCCGCCATGGCTAAAAATAGGTTTTCGAAATACAAGTTTGTAGCTACAACTTCTTAAAAACTTCTCCTAAAATGATCAGTATGACATGACGTTGATCCTTGTCGAAAATTATTTTGATTTGACGTTAAACATGGCCGCCAGCGGCCATCTTTGTTTACATATAGTTATATAATGAAAACTTGTAGCGAATGCTCCTCTGAAACTACTTGAAGGATTTTCATTATACTTCACAGGAATGTTGCTCTTGATGTCTAATTGATCCTAGCAAAATTTCAGGTCGGCCAAACATTCTAGATGGCCACCATGGCTAAAAACAGATTTTCAAAATACAAGATTGTAGCGAATACTTCTTGAAAACTATAAGTGATATTGATATGGGAATTTTTCTAAAATGATCAGTATGACATGGTGTTGATCCTTGGCTAAAAATAGATTTTCAAAATACAAGATTGTAGCGACTACTTCTTGAAAACTATAAGTGATATTGATATGGGACTTTTTCTAAAATGATCAGTATGACATGGTGTTGATCCTTGTCGAAAATTATTTTGAGTAGGTCATTTATGTATAGTAGAAAGAGAATTGGCCCGAAGACAGAAACTTGGGGTACGTCTTTAGTGACTACTTGAAAACTATAATTGATATTGATATGGGACTTTTCTAAAATGATCAACATGACATGATGTTGATCCAATTTGATTTGACATTAAATATTTTGATTCGACATTAAATATGGCCACCAGCGGCCATCTTGTTTTACATAGAGTTATATAATGAAAACTTGTAGTGACTACTCCTCTGAAACTATGTGACGGATTTTCATGACACTTCACAGGAATGTTGCTCTTGATGTCTAGTTGATCCTAGAAATAGTTCAGGTCGGTCGGAAATTTAAGATGGCTGCAATGGTTAAAAATATATATAAAAAATATGATTTTGTTGTGACTACTTCTTAAAAAACATAAGTGATATTGATTTGGAACCTTTACCAACATGACTGGCACGACATCTTGCAGGCTGATCAGGGTTTAACTGTCTTGGTGCTCATCAGTCATTTGATCGAAACACCCCTTTGTACTACACATGGACTGGTCCAAATTAAAAGGACAGTCCATTATACATTCATAGAAGGGTAAGGATTTAGTCTCTTTTGTATTTTGACTCTCAGAAAAAGACTGAAAACAAATTGAAGGATTTTAAGATTTTATTTGAATTCTGATTTTCCAACTATAACAAGTTCAAATCTACTGAGATAGTAACATAATTCTCAGGAGAAACTGCATAACATGACATGTGTGTGACACACACCTGCTATATTTCTGACTACAGATCATTCCATTTATGTTCCCCAGTGTGATTTGGAGCAGAAAAAGAGGATATACTAAGGTTGATGTTGTAAGGGATTGAATTGATATAGTTTTATAATTTAACTTTTTGGTAGCATTATGATATTTTTACAAGCTGAGAAAAAAAAATCTTTAGAGTAGGATAAAATGGAATGAGATTATAATGTTGCATAATAAATCCTAATATTTAGGAATATAGGAATATTGCTTTTGATGTCTAGTTGGTCCTAAGTAAAAATCAGGTTGGCCTAAAATTCAAGATGGCCACCATGTCTGAAAATAGATTTATTAAATACAATTTTTGGCAACTACTTTTCTAAAACTGTAAGCGGTTTGGTACCTTTACCAAAATGACTTTTATAAAACTTCAGGAATGTTGGTTTTGGTGTCCAGTTAGTTCCATTAAGTAAAAATTAGGTTGGCCGGTAATTCAAGATGGCTGCCACCTGAAATTTTGCTAAGATCAATAAGACATCAAGAGCAACTTTCATGTGAAGTTGTCTGAAAATCCGTCAAGTAGTTTCAGAGGAGTAGTCACTGCTAGCTTAACAAGCTGTGTTACTATAATGAGACATACAAATGATTAAAACAATCACCAATAATTTGAAAACTCTGAATTTCGTGCACAGTTTAATGATACTAAGCCAGGATAGTATTTTTAGTTCGGTAGCTTAAGTGTGTAAAACTATTGTTTTATAAAGGGAGGTAATTTTTAAGAAAATGTTCTAAATTGATATAAAAATAGATGTATGGCATGGATTAACACCACCAAATTTGTTTTTGTGTATTCGATTGCGTTCAAAATGGTTACGTAAGTCATGTTAACATATAACAGTTCAATAGTTCATCCCTTAAAAACGTATAAAAACATATGGAAGCAACCATTTAACCATTTTAATCATTAAACGCACATTCTATCGAAAGAAGGTATAACCAAACAAATTAGAATGCTTTTATACTTTTTAAGCAAATTACATGTAAATATAGTTTTTTAGATTCTGCATATATACAAAACAATACGAAATAATATAAACGTCAGACCTCTCTTTAATAAATGTGTTGCTATAAACGGAGATAATAAAGTATACTTTTAATATTTTAATTAGAAAATTAAGCTAAGATTAAAAAATGATTCACAGAAATGTTACAATTCAAAGTTCCATTTTATTTGTCTTTATGTCACCTTCGTAGTATGGCAGACAGGTAGAGATCGCTTTGTCCGTAGTCTCTTCATTCATCGTCTTCGTCCGTCTGTCCGTCAGGCTTTAACCTGCAACCTGAACTTGGTCATAACTTAAAAAATAGTTCACCTATGTTCATGAAACTTCATAAATATCTTCAACTCACCCCAAGGAAAGTCGTTACACATGTCTAATAACTTTGTTTCTTATTTCGGCAAAGTTATGCCCCTTTCCATTAAACCTGCAACCTGCAACCTGACCTAGCTCATAACGTTAAATAAGCACATGACAATCTACAAAAGTGTTCCGTGGAACACCCTTCTCGTTATTTATTTAACATATGCAAAAGCCTACGTGATTATCAGCCCTTGATTCCATCATTGAATTATATACTATTGTTAAATTCACATTCACACTAAAAATATGTATAGCATAATTGTAATAGTACACCACAGTTAAAAAAAAGAAAAAAATATTTTTGATATTTAAAATGATACACATGAAAAGGGTGCACTTACATTGTAAACTGAAACATGGTAAGGTGAAACGTTCGGATGAACAGTTTATTAGATTTTTTATTTGGTTTGGACCGAATATAGAAATGATAATGATCAATTGGTTTTGTTTGGCAATAGACAATAGACAATAGACAATATTCTATTCCGAGTAATTTAGGCCTCTGGCCCATAATACAAATAACATATTGCATATTATACAACTATACAGCAATGTGACAAAAGTAGATAAAAAGACAAACAAATATAGTAACAAACATTGAAATATATAGTACAGTGGACTAGTACAAAAAGTACAACTACTGACAAATATACCAATCGAGTTTCTATTCATGTACCAATGTTGTGAGCTTGGAAAAAAAGTTTTCTCTTATTAAACATTGTATACACATATTTCGAAAGTTGCGTTAACTTATAAGGATCTGTTGTACTCATTAAATTGTAGAAAACATAAATACTATTAAAGTTACCGCCTATGACTTCGAAAAGGTATTGATTGCGTAAGTTCGTATAATACGAACATTTCATAACAACATGCATTTCGTCTTCTATTTCGTGAGAGTTACATAACATACATATTCTATGTTCATGTGCGATATTATTGTGTCTGCCCGTTTCAACAAAAAGAGAATGTGCTGAACATCTAAGTTTAGACAGTGCAATTTTAAATTTCAATGGTATGTTTAATGTTAGATACCTTTCAACATCCAAATGTGTTTTAAAATGTTGATAGTGAATAGCTTTGCTTGACTGGTTTAAGTCGCCACGCCAATTTTGCAAGGCACAATCTATTAAACGCTGCTTAAAAATAGAAATAAATAATTGCTCATCACCTACATCTTCTGAAATCCACACAAAACCAAAACCATATTTGAATAGTAAGGATTTAACACGTGTTGCCCAGGTTACTCTTCCAACCTCATCAAGATTTCTAAGCATAATATAACACTGTTTAGGATACCTTGTATTGTTCATTCGGATAAGATGTCGCCAATATTTTATACATTTACAATAATAAGTAATAAAAAGAGGAAATCTGCCGCATTCGCCACGTGCAAAAGCGTGAAATGTATTTTTGTACAATTTTAAATATCTACAACAAAATTGGTTTTGAGCATTTTCAATTAGTGGGGAGTATTCATATCCCCATAGTTCTGATCCATATGTTAAGATTGGCACAACCATAGTATCAAATAATTTAAAAAGTTCATAATGATCAAAGAAACCGACATTTCTTTGAAGTTTGTATAGTGATATAATCGATTTTTTACTTTGAATTGCAAGCAATGTTTCTATGCAAAATAGTCACTCAGTTCTGTTTAACACATCCACAAATATAGTTGCCGGTTATAAAAAAATTTACAGAGAAAGTCCGTCTATGCCATCATACTACAACATTGAGATTATTTCGAAACCACATGTCATTGAAAGAATATCTTTGCATTTTTACAATTGCGCGCTTTGAAATTTGGAAGATGTGATAACATCGTTTATTTTATTTAGAAATGATGTCTCGTCTGCTCTCGCTTTATAAATGGAACAATTTATTTGACATTAAATTATTTTTTTAATAAAATTGCCGTCATACTTTTCGGATAAAAAGGGCATATTTCAGCCATATACGTATTATTTTTGATATTATGTTCACGTAAATAATTTTGAAGTACTGTCATGTACATTATAGTTGACATTGCTCATGCCTAAAGTATGCATTTGGTTGAAAATTTCACTTGACCATACCCCATCCATTTTGGAGTTTGTGTTTATATAAAGATGGCAGATAAATAGTCCTTAAATATTCAGCAGTTAATGAGTGTTACACGTGATGCAAGTTAACACAGGGTAGATACAACGGCAATGTTGCAAAGAGGTTTGATAGCAGTCTTTGCTTCAGTTCTTGGGAGTAGAAAAATCGTTCTTAAATGAAAACAACTGATTTACAAAGTAGTTTGAGTATATGACTACTGAAATAAAAGTATAATCTAGATACCGATACGTCAATAGGACAGAGCATCATGACAGACATGTTTTGAAAGACGGTAGTTAAATATTATTTTAAACAGCAGGTTGTCTAAATGGACACACGGTCTATAGTAAAATCTGATGGTGAGATTTTCCAATCCAATCCACCACTCAGTAGAATGGGCATACAACAAGCTGTTGTAATGAGACCCTGGACTGATTATCAAGTGGATATCAGTTAATAATAATCCAGTGTCTCATTTGATATTGTTAATTATCCCCACTTGGATGGGGATGTTCCCCGAGCAACTTCTTATGGGGTGTATTTGTCTCAACTTTTTCTAGAGCTTGTACTCGAGTTGAGGACTTTAATATTCGTAATATTTGTATAACTAAAAAGTTACTCAATCAGGGTTACCGTTACCATAAACTTCGTAAAACCTTTGCAAAATTTTATTATCGTAACCCTGATCTTCTTTTCAAATATAAATGTAATTTAAGGACTCTTCTGCGACAAGGACTATCACAACCTGACTTCTATGGTGATGTGATTTATGAACTTGGTAAGATTCTTGGTCATGATCACTTTCATACTATCTTTGTTAAACTTGTTAAAAAGTTCATCAAAAGAGGTAATGACCCTATCATATTGCAACGTACTGCATGCTTGGTGGTGGACCCTTTTACGGATCGCCACTATGCTTTCCTCTTTAATTGTACGATGACCGGACAGGCTGTGGACCCTATGATGACACCTACCTAATGCTCATTGGGACGGTGGCGTTTGATGTTTGTCCATGATCTTTCTTGTCGTGCCCTTAATGGTGTATTCTCTTACTGCTCTGGCTTCTGCCAAGTCATTGAGTACCTTCATTGTGGCTTTTTAGGCTATTGTTTTTTTGTATTATATTTACACGAGCATATTTGTGTTTTACTTATATTGCCTATTGATGCTGCCTTGTTGGTTAGAGATTAGATCATGGCGGGGATTTCTTTATTCACACTGTCCTGTTTTAATGGGATGACAGTAGGATAAGTGTGAGGTTTGGTGCACCCTAGAACCGGTTTAAACCCCCCAGTGGCCTACTTTGCCACTGACCGTTCCAAGGCGGTAGCCCTATTGTCAACCCTTTTGTGTTTGTGATGTCGTTTGCATTTTTTATTACTTTTGCCTTTTCGTTTGTCTGTTTGCGTGTTTGTTTTTGTGTTTTGTGATTGACTGTCGTCCTTGAATGCTGCTTTCCCTGTCCGATATTTTTATTCTTCTTTGTTGTATGTCCAACCTATAGCGTTGTGAACTCAACTGGTCAGCTCTTGATGAGCTGTATTCCCCATACATATGAAACAGCAGCAGTACAAAATTTGCGTGCATAGCACCACGTGCAAACAAGGACCTCGGAAAGTCTTACATAGCTTTAGAATAGGGATGGTACACCTTGAACTTTGTTATAAGGCCTGTTATAACAGATGCCCATCTGTTCCTTTATAATTTCGAAATGTTATCAAAGTATCTTGCGAAACTTACTTTACACTGTACTTACAGAAAGCATAGACTTCCCTGTATTGTAACATGGTGTGAATCCAGGATTGTTAGTTGTAGCATGCATACCAGATTTTGAATGTTAACATGCGTCAACATTCGGCAGATGAAAACGTAGTATTCTGTTAAAGATGTTAATATCATGATTGTCTCTTTCTGTAGCTTTGAGACGTATATTATTTTCCAGGCTGAGTTTTCTTTAAAACTACGTTGACTTCTTAATCAACCCAAAACTGAAATATCACTTCTCTCGGTTCTATTACTTGGCATATTTTTTGTTTGCAATAGTTAAATAAAATAAAAGAAATACTACAATGGCATTTACGTATGCAATCTGTGAGTTTGAGTTTAATTATCAAAATCGTTTAAAAATGTCTTATATTACAAATACATGATATTCATGCCATTCTTTTTTTTAAGCTATTTTTTTTATTTATTTTTTGCGTGTTCGTTCATTTTTTTCCATAAACACGAACATAGAAGAAGAAGAAGAAACTTTATTTGCCTCGTCATAGGTCAATTGAGGTTCGAGGCCACCCTCGATATATATAACAATATTTCAATAAGTCTAAGAAGACCCTTGAGCAAATCAATAAAATACATAATCATTAAACATTTTTTCGTTTCTCGATCACAGTGGACAGTGTGACTATGTGTACTTCAACCCTTTTGTGTTTGTGATGTGGTTTGCATTTTTTATTACTTTTGCCTTCTCGTTTGTCTGTTTGCGTGTTTGTTTTTGTGTTGTGTGGTTGACTGTCGTCCTTGAATGCTGCTTTACCTGTCCGATATTTGTATCTTTCTTTATATCTAAAATACATCACTCATATGATAAGGTAAATAATAAGATTAAATGTTAATCAATCAAACAAAAATATCATTCTTCGATGATTCTAATTGGTAACGTATTATTGACTTATTTGAGTCAAGTATCTTCTAGATACCTGTTTGTCGATCATATCTTTCTCTGCAAAATCGAAACAACAGGAAAGATATAATTCAAAACTGGTATATTTAAGACAAAATGTTATGGGTGCCTCTTTATCTACATAATAAGAAAATGGTAAAGACCTTCAGCTCCCTTTCATTTCAAAAGAAATCACTTTTTAATAAATATTCAAATTTTCGTCAATTTTATTTGAAGCCTGCTTTCAAGTTACTTAGGAACATTTTGTCTGTACCTTAATACATCTTTATTTACATTTTTGAAAAATACTTTGTTTTGTTATAAATAAATATCCAAAAATCTTTTATTGTATGCTTTATTTTTGTAACATTTCTCCAAAAATGTCAAGATGTAGCAACTTTGTTTATTCCAAACATTAGGACTATCTCTTCTGTAGCTCATGACACCTTTACATTCAAAGAAATACTATACCGACTTCTGTTTAACTATTCCAAAAATCAGCGACTTTAATTCATTTTGTGTTGATTTCCCCCCAAAATTTCAAAATTCATATATTCTATTCATTCCAAATATTTGTTTTCATGAACTTGTATATAACAGATAACTTTAAGGACTTTCAATCTCCTTATATTGTAATGAGAATTATATTTTTAGGAGTAATCCCGTTTTTAGTGATTTTGGTTAATATTTGCAACTTTTGGCCCAAAATGTCCCAGTTTTTCCAAATCTCTGATCCTTTAGAATTTTACTTATACCTCAGGACATCTTTAGATAAATGAAAACACTTTAAAACCTACTATTTTGTTTA
Organism: Cyrtodaria siliqua; assembly: GCA_037043455.1. Taxonomy (NCBI): domain Eukaryota; kingdom Metazoa; phylum Mollusca; class Bivalvia; order Adapedonta; family Hiatellidae; genus Cyrtodaria; species Cyrtodaria siliqua. Next base: position 19,879 of record JAWPHD010010743.1, on the reverse strand, counting down.
ATTGAAAGTGTCAATATTTTTTTAAAAGTTATTCCAAAAATTAGCAATTTGTACGCCTTTTTTGCTAATTTCCCACAAAATGGCAAGCTGTCTACATTTGGTTCATTTCAAATATTATTTTTATTTACATTAATATAACAGGCAACTTTCAGAAGCTTCAGATTCCTAATATTGCAATGATAATAATATTTAAAAAAAAATATTCCAGTTTTTAGCGATTTTTGTTAAAATTTGGATGTTTTTGCCCAAAAATAATGTGTTAAGCTACCGTTTCAGAAAAACTATCCTGGCTATTTTTTATCTATTAAGATAGATCTAAAAGGTTATAGCAACTAGAATTTGCCAGCTGTGTTGTTACCGAAAAGTTGAGCAGCACACGTAACGGCCTAATTGACGTCATAACTGAACGTTGCAGTTAGTTATTCTTGTGTTCGGAGTTAGTTATTAATATTTAGCGATTGTAAATATTCTTTCACTGAGAAATCCCAATATTACACCCATAGGCATGTAATAAAGTTGTATGACTCTGCACCACAATACCACTAGCTCGATATTTAAGTTTCGTGAAGATACACTTGTACCACAATAGCCTAAATATACATTATGCATCGTGTAATACCCGAGGATATACACAGCATATGTTAGTTATTGTGGTATAAATACAATAAAGCATGAGTCTTGCACGTGTACGGACAATAATGCACTCGCTAACGCTCGTGCATTATCTCCCCGTACACGTGCACAACTCATGCTCTATCCTATACATAGTTCTAATGGTTTTCCTTTGTTCTTGCTTATGATATACTTTTCATAAAGAAGGTCAGAGCGTAAACCGTGCTATAAATGCCGTATATTTCAGCCGTGCTATAAATGACAGATTCGGCAGTTATACCATGGTTTACTCAATTTTACGCGAGCGCAGTTGTAATGTGTTACACACAACCTGTCAGTCAAAACGACTATACCGTAACCAAAACAGCACTCCTTGACATTGCATTGCCCTATAATATACAAAGGCGACTGGCTGCAATAATCAACACATGGGTCAGGCTCATGCCGCTTGATAATGCTATGCGACGTAAGGACGTACGGTATTCCTGTGTATACCATACCGCCCGAACACGTCATGCTTAGAGGATATATACTGCAAAAATAAGTTTAGCACATAAATAACATGGTAAATCCCATTGCACAGATTCAAGGCTATGTGCTTCAGTCGCCATTAACAATATAATTAACAGACATTATTTTTGAACGATATCTGCGAAAAAGGTAGCAACATGTTTTAATTTACCTGCTTTACAGAAAGTATAATGTTCTTATTTCAATATAAAGGGAGATCATTTTAAAATTTATGGTTTATGTCAATTGTTTATGCGTTTTTATCACTCGAAACCCAGAAAAGTTACTTAATAAAGTTTAACCCTGTTCTTGATAATATTCTTATTTGTAATGTGAAATATGTTGTTTTATATAAATGGGAGATAACTCTGATACTTACTTTGAATCGCACATAATAAGTGAAAAACAAGAACACCGATCTGCCACTAACACAAACAAAATCTACGTCGTATAAAACACGATTCAAACAAACAAAACAAAAACAAAAACAAAAAATACACAAAAAAACAACAACAATAAGCACGCATTATACCATAGCTCTAATGGTTTTCATTTGCTTTTGCTTATGATATAATTTTCATAAACCTGAAGGTCTGAGCCTAAACCGTTTATTAAATGCCGATATATTTCAGCCGTTATTCGACAGTTATACCATGGTCTACTCAATTTTACGCGCATGCAGTTGTAATGTTTACACACAACCTGTCAATCAAAACGACCAAACCGTTACCAAAACAGCAATCCTTGACATTGCATTGCCCAATAATATCAAAGGCGAGTGACTGCAATAATCATACATGGGTCATGCCGCTTGTTAATGCTACTTCTTGATTGGATCGATATATATTATTTTTACTGAAATCTGCACACAGGGTCCATGTGTAACACCGCGTATTTATTATAATTATTATCATTATTGTTATTATTATTATTATTATTATTATTATTATTATTATTATTATATATTTAATTATTTACCACTACTAAGGATTATGATTTTAATTTGTTTTCCTGGCACTGTTTCGTTGTATTGTGATGAGCGTATGCCATTTCAGCCACGGACAATGCCAGAGCCGTATCTCCATTGTCAACCCGCTTTGATTGTGGTATCTCACATTTGTACACGCCTGTTTGGGCGAGTTACGCCGTTGTGTTGTCCGTCCGTCCATCCGTCCGTCCGTTCGTCAGTCTGCCCGTTATTTTTTACGTGACAATTGATCATTGTGGTTAATATTTTTCGAAGTATAACGTCAGCAACAATGTAAGTTTGTACACATCTTCCGCATGATGCAATGAACACATCCGCTAAAGACCTATATCTCTCTGGTTCATATTTTTTATATTACACTATTAAAATAAGTTTAACCCGGAATAACGTTGCCTTTTACAAGCGATGTTGTGGGGGTTGCTAGGGTCTGCACATAGTAGACGGCCCAGTTGACCTCAGACGGTTCACTTTCCCAGTTAGTGAACTCTCCCTGGAGAGTCTTACCCCAAGTGTTTTTCTATTGATATTCATGTTACAGTCAAATGTATCAGGAGGTCCTTATTGCTGTAACTACACCAAGCTTACTCTATAACTGAAGTGTGTTCTGTTATGTTATGTATCAATATACAAGAATGACAGTCTTGTATTCTATCTTTATTGAATCATATAGATGTATGCTGTAAGAATGCTATCATTAGAATGTTATCAAAGTGGAGAGCAGGGGCTATCCAAGATAAGGGAGAAACCAAGAGGCGGGGCTTATCAGTCAGTAGAGTAGTGACAGCCAGTACATAAATTCAATAGACATATTGTAACATGTTCTACCTTTGTTGTTATGTGATTATTGTGTAAGCTATCCGTATAAATTATACAACGTAATTACACTGTGATTTGATCACGGAATGTGTGTTAAAATCTCTCACTGAGTATTTTAACCTAGACTAACAAAAGTGTCTACTTTACCAGGAAAACAATATCCTGTATGCAAAAGATCTTTCGGAATAAAAATTCATTCGTCAGCTGCTATAAAGAAGCACCGTTGTGTTTCAGTCTAGGCGTTATAGCCTAAATACACGTATACGCACTATTGCGCAATTTAAATTGTGAATTTTTGTGTAATCAAATGTGTGGTCTCGGCTGTTACCGTGGCCTTTATATTATTGTCTACTTACTTCCAATGTTAAAATGTATACATTTGAAACAATTTCCAATATTTGATTATATCAGAATATTTAGAGGTTGACATTCAGTAATCGAATTATGTTAATTGCAACTGAAAGCTATTTCAGTCATCCAATATACAGTACAGTACAGTGTAGTTTGTTGTATTAGTAGCTACGTGTTGTAGACATGTATTGTCAGGTGTCCTGAGCTATTTATTACATTTATTATATTTGTTGTACCTTGGCATAGCTGTGCAATGTGTAAATATCTTCTTATGTAATAGAGCCACTTTATTCATTAATTCAGTGTACTGTCACTACGATGCGATTAATGCGGTCAATCTCCAATATCCGCCCTACTGGAGCGTGGGAGTTTTTAACAGCATAGCATTCACCCGAAGTGAATATTGTCAGTATAATGCGAGTCTGTTTCCCGCGTACTATACTTTAAGAAGTCAAAAACAAGTTTCTGACTTATATTATAAGCAAATGCGTGTTTGGTTACCTCTTTAATTTTGATTTAAGTATATTGCGTGTTTGGTTACCGCTTTAATACACTTTTTATTCGCAAGCAATTACGAGTTTGGTTACCGTTTAAATTGCTTGTATAACTGATTTCAATTTCACCAAGGGTTTAATTGATTTTTAGTGTGTAGTCGAGTGAACTCAACTCCCTTTCTCCCGCGTACTATACTTTAAAGCTGTACAGTCCCTTTTTTAACTGGTAATAACTCATGAATAGGAATGAGTCACGTGTGAAGTAGTTTCAAATCGACGGACACCCCAAAAGTCGGTATATAAGGAGAAATCGATACGTAAAATTTCACATTTTTATTTAGCCTCAGTACAGATAACATCGATAAATATACGGCTCCAGAATATATGTGATAACAAATAGTTGCCCGCAACGGGATTTGAACCACAGCCTTGCACTTGTAAGATTTGAAAGATATACGATGAACCTCTAGACCACTGCTATTTATTGGTATTTTGTAGCATGTTTAACACTAAATAGGCATTACGTAATAACAAGAGCTCGCAAACAAACTCATCAAGCGCTAAATAACAAGAAGAAGAAGATTTTATTCATAAATCAATAGGCCAAGTCGAGATATGGTTGATTTGAGGCGAAGTATTAGTTTCATATTGATGATACAGTATTACACCAGGCAATGTTAATTTATACCTGCGACAATATGGACTGCATATTTATTGATCCATCATTAGTTGCATTCAAATATGTTAAGTTATTTTGACTCATAATATATGGTAGTTAGTATACCATTTTCTCAAGTAGCATTGTAGTTCAGTCGATAGAGCACAGGACTTGAAATCAGAAGATCGTGTGTTCTAGCCCCGAATGAAGCTAACTTTTTTTTTGTAAAATTAATGTTACCTATGTATAGGTACGATGTGCACTGGTCGATGTATATACAGTAAATGATTTCCTTCGCTATATTTGCTCGCTTAAATACCCGATTTCGACATGAGCTGGTGAACATGAAGTTACAAAAAAAGACACGCCTACAAAGAAGAAATCGATTGATATATTGATATATCTGTAGCTTTAAGAAGACAAAAACAAGTTTCTGACTTATATATTAAGCAAATGCGTGTTTGGTTACCGCTTTAATTTTACTTTGAGTATATTGCGTGTTTGGTTACCGCTTTAATATACTTTTCATTCGCAAGCAATTACGAGTTTAAATTGCTTAGTTTAAACAATATTTTATTCACAAATGTTTTACAATTTACATTGCTTATTATACAGACATTCGAAGATGTTAGAAATATGTGAAAAGGATTCAGAAGGAAGCTATATAAGCTTGTATAAATCTGTTTCCTTAACATAATGATATGAATACATGACAGTTGAAACAATATATGTGATATTTTGGAGTTTAAATATTGGATTGTTTAAACATCATCGTTGTGGATAACAACCAAATAATTCCCACTACATACAGTTTTAATTCGTTCTGTTAAGTTAAAAAACATCGGATATGAAGTGGTTTAGGGTGAGAGAGAGAGAGAAAGAGAGAGAGAGAGAGTTGTGTTTTTTCTATGTTTCCGGCAGCACTAAGATCTGACTTCTTCGAGCTGGTCAGTGATATCTTTTAAAACTTGATAAATTATGTTCTCCTGTGCAAGTTAATAAGTACATTTGATAGACACCTGTTTCAAAAACGTTTTGTTCTTAAAATGAAATCTTGCACTATTTTGAAAATTCTACAATTTGTTTCATTTGATACTAGGGGATCCCCAGCAAGAAGGGTATTAATATATATATTATTAAAGTCTTTCAATGCATTCTTCATTACAATTCTTTGTTGGTGAAAATTATTACAGTGCAAAAGAAAATGTTTTGTATCTTCAGTATTTCCACAAGTACAAAGAGGACTGTCAACAATGTTCTTGGAATAGAGGTGTTGATTAAGGCTGCTGCAGTGAGTGCGTAGACGTGTGTGTAGTATCTGAGCTTTTCGGTCACCTGAGTTGTACCACTTTGGAGTTTTAGTAATGTCAATATTTAGTCTGGTTTTAAAGACAGAAACAGATTCTGATTGCTTTAGTTCTGGTGAAAGGGCATTCCATTCATGCACAGCTGAGGGAAGAAATGAGTTTTTACATAGCTGGGTGTTGCAATGGAGAGATCGAGTGTTGTCACGATTACGAAGATTGTAGTTAACTAAGTCACCTACACTGTCCGGCACTAGAGAGGATAGATAAAATGGAGACAGACCGGAGTTCATTTTATAGAATAAGAGCAGTTTATGTTTTCTTCTTCTTTCTTTTAGACTTTCCCACCCAGTTTCTTGATTAAGTTTATCTAAAGATACAAGTTTAGTTGTTCCAGTAACAAATCTGGCGACTTCGTGTTGTATTTTATCGATTTCTTGCTCTTGAGCTATTGTACAGTTGTCCCAAACTACATCCGCATACTCAAGCGTAGGTCGGATAAACGTTAGATAAATAGTTTCGAGTGATGTTCTGTCTAATGTAAATTTTAATTTTCTCATAATATGTATACGTTTCCACGCCTTTTCTTTTATCATATTTATATGTTGATTTCAAGATCCGTTATTTGATAATGTGACACCTAAATGTGTATGATATTCAACTCCGTTAATAATAATATTGTTCATGATAAGTGGGGGATGTACTGGTTTGTTTGTCTTTCTAGAGATTATAATTGATTCGGTATTTTTAGCATTGAAATTAACCAGCCATCTGTCTGCCCAGTCTTGAATTGTTTTAAGGTCTTTATTGAGAATCGTTGAGCTATTGACAGAAGTGTCAACAATAAAATAGAGACTGGTGTCATCGGCAAAGAGTTTTATAGTAGAGTTGATGTTTGCTACTATATCATTAATATAGACAAGAAAAAGTAAAGGCCCTAAAATAGAACCCTGTGGTACCCCAGCAGATATTGATACTGTATCAGAGAAAACGCCAGGCATTACTACAAGTTGTTTGCGATCACGAAGATAGTCCGTGAACCACGTTAGAAGTTGACCAGTAATTCCAACAGCCTGAAGTTTGAAAAGTAGTCCTTTATGCCAGACCCTATCAAAGGCTTTCGATATATCACAGAATATGGCACTGACTTCTTTGCCCTCGTCAAGCGCTTTGCAAAATGTATTGTATAGAGAGACTAATTGGTTTACAGTTGAGTCGTTTGGGACAAAACCAGATTGAAGAGCAGTAATTATATGGTGTCTAATAAAGAAATTAAAAATATGTTTATGAATAATTTTCTCAAAGACTTTGTCAATAGTACTGAGAAGGGATATCGGACGATAGTTTGATCCTCAGAGGGATCTTTTTTTTTAAAAAACATCACACACGTACGCTAGTTTCCATTGTGATGGGACTTTACCAGTGTGTAAAGATCTATTAAATAGTTTACATAAAGGAGTTGATAATTCAGTTGATAACTGTTTAAGGAGTGTATTGTTAATTTTATCCGGTCCAGCTGCCTTGCCTAATTTTAGAGTTTGAAGCACAGATTTGACCTCGTCGGGAGTAATGGTGATTTGACTAAGAGTTGGTCTCGTTGGGCACACGTCAGTATAGGGGAGCGGTGTATCAATATCGTCAAGTATAGCTTGAGTTTGAACAAATGAGTTGAACATGTTTGCCTTGTCTTTGTTGTCAGTAAATATGTTACCATTATGTTTTAACGGAGGTATGCTTGAGGACCGTTCATTGGGTTTAATGAAGGATTTAAGTATTTTCCACCAATCAGATGAAGATATAGAATTATTGGCAAGTGAGTGTATATGGTTTTCTTTAGCATTCCTGATTGCACGTGTTGTTTCGTTTCTTATCTGTCTGTACGCTGTCAATGGTCAACATTGTTTGTAAGTTTGGCTTTGTCGTAAAGTCGTTTTCGTTTTCTCATTAGTTTGCGCACATCATTATGTAGCCAAGGTGGGTCAGAGGGTCTAACGGTTACTGTTTTTGAAGGAATAGAAACTTCTGCTAAGTTGAGTATTTTGTTTGTTAAGTTATCTGCATATATATCAATATCGGTGTCGAATAAAGAGTCCCAGTTAAAGGCGGACGTATTTGTTCTAAGTGACTCAAAATCCCCTTTATCGTATTGCCATATAGTACGCTTATAAGTAGTATGCCTTGGCTTGTCGTATTTCAGAAAGCAATATATAGGACAATGATAGCGCATATTTTGGTTTAGAAAAGGCTCACCAACACCACATATTGCTACACTTTCTGGGTTGGATACTAAAAAAAGGTCGATAAGAGATTGTGAATGTTCAGTAAAATGCGTAGGGTCTTTTATTAATTGAGTAAGGTTATACTCTTGTGATACGTTTGTAATGTTTTTGCATGTCTGAGATTTATAAATGTCCAAATTAAAGTCGCCTGTAATAATAATGTCCGACACATTTGTATCAATTGCAAGACCAATCGATAGTTCAATGTTTTTGAGTACCTGAGATGTCGAATTTGGAGGTCTATAAAACGTTCCAAAAAGTATAGTTTTGTTGTAAGCATGAACTTCTAGCCATAATCATTCAATATTGTCAACCTCAAGATCACGGCGTCTAATGGCATGTAGGTTATGTTTTACAAAAACAATTATTCCTCCGTGGTCATCGGTTAATCTGTCTTGTCGAATGGTTTGTTAAAGTCGGCATATAAAATATCATCATTCGAGATATTATCGCTTAACCAAGTTTCAGTAAAACTGAGAATGTCGAAATCGCGAAGATCAGCAAATAAAATAAATTTTTTCAGTAGAAAGCTTTGGACGTTGTAATGTACTATAGATACATGTTGGTTTATATCCTCTTGTGAGGGAGTGTTAGTAGATGAGCCAGGATTTTGTTTAGATATCACCACATTTTAATACAAGTATAGCCATCCATGTTACTAGCTCAAAAATAGTTAAATAGCCAGTCCCTTTAATCAGCAGGGAAACCGAAGAAAACAGACCTATTCTCACCCTATATAGGGACAATTCTATAGGCATTATGTAATTCCAGGTGAGTACGTGTAAGAGGGTGAGGTGCTGCCAAGAACCATACAAATACAAAAAGAGAGCAGAGAGCTGAGTAAAGAAGGGTATGAGTTATAGACTAAAAGTCGAGAAAAAGACATTTGAAGGAAATAAAAGTACATAACAAATTAAATTAAAGGAATTCTATAATAGAGTTTTAAATTGTTTGTGTAACTGATTTCAATTTCACTAAGGGTTTAAATGATTTCAGTGTGTAGTCGAGTGAACTCAACTGACTCGACTGATAGCTCTATAAAACGATGAATAGACGGGCGTATTTGACCCGCTAGACGGTGCTTTTTTAAACTACAATCTCTCTCTTTTCTGTTCTTTTTTTGTAAAAAAAATCTTTTTTACAAATTTAAAGTGCCATTTTGGTTTATATCGCATTGCTGATCTATCTTTTACATATTTCAAGCATTTTCATGTTAAAAATGTGAGGTTTTGTTTGTTACTTGTAAGTGTATGAATACACTATTTTGGCATCTCGCTTATTATCGTTTTAAAGAGAGCATTCATTCGTGAGACTCTTTCATGAGTTCTTTCTTAGAAGATACATGACCCCCACATTTCTGTGGATTATTGTGGCAGCATATGTGCCATTTCTGATGAGAATTAAGTTATTATTTTTTTTAATTTGGCCTAGATATTAATGACAACATGGCATTTAAATTTTAATTCATACACAACTCAATATAAAAATCAATGGGCGTGTTACACATGGACCCTGTGTGCATAAAATACTGATGAAATCGAAAAGAAATGTCTGTAATTATTATTTTTTATTATAGTATGTCTGACCATCCATATTTAGTTCTTCGATATAAATGATGCAATTTCCCTCTTCGTTTATTTATTAATATATTATTTATCTGCCGTTCTTTATATCTTCGATAGTAGGTGCGTCCATATAACCAATCAACAACGATACCAGAATCTCGGTAAAATGGCTGCCGCTTCAAACCTTTTTAGAAGAACATATCTATACGTTTGTCTTGAAAACAAACAAGCGTCGCGGATGATCAGTTTCATTGAAAGAAATATTAAAGGCAATAGCAGTAACCACGAGGCCTTCATTGAATAGGTGTATCAACATTAAATATCAGACAGCTATAACTTAACAGTATAGTGGATATAGTCGGTGAATAATCCTTTTTTTCCGGCTATCTGTATAAACAAGAGGATCAAAATTGCCCTGAGTCGCTCATCTGATGATATTCGAAATTTTGAGAAACTGTCAAACAAGCTTGACATTTTATAACAGAATTACCCTGGACTCTGGGCAAATGCTGGCAGAAAGGTTGTATACGTTTGTTCATGCCCAGTCAGTGCATATATGGTTATAGATCGAGCATCTCAACGGTTTCCAAGTTATGGCCCAGGGACTATGTCCAAATGGGTGGGAATATTCTCCGTGTCCAATGTCTGTCAATGCCCAGTCAGTGTATATATGGTTATAGAGCGGGGATCTCAACGATTTCCAAGTTCTGACCCAGGGGCTTTGGCCCCATGAGTGGGAATGGGCCCCGGGACCAATGTCTGTTCATGCACAAGTGTATATACGGTTATGGGGTGGGATCTCAACAGTTTCCAAATTATGGCCCAAAGGCATGACCCCAGTGGTGGTGATAGAAACAGCACCGATGCTGGTTGCATGATTTGTCTGTTCACGCTCAGTGAATGTATAACTGTAGTTTCAGGGAAGAAACTATTATAAGGTTTTTCCCTATATAAGTCTGTAAAACAGGTCGAACTAAATTTGTACACAAGGTCTCGATTTGAACAAACTTGATAAAATATCATAAGCTTATGGTACATGCAAAATATTAGAACTCTGGCTAATATACTTTTAGAGAAAAAAGTTAGAATTTCCGTATTAGTCTATGTAAAACGTGAGTCCTGGGGCGAAGCCAAATTTGACCCTGTGGTCACTGGTTGAAAAAAAACTCGGTAGAAGACCATAGTCTTATGCTACATGCAAAATATTCGACCTCCAGTTTTTGTAGTTTCAGAAAGTTTTTTTTGGAACGATTTTCCTATATAACTATATGCAAAAGTGTGAGCCATTGACCGGCTCAGGTGAGCTATTACAGAGACCTATTCATAATATCATAGGTACATGGTGGTGACCTGTCCTTTATATCCTCACTAAAAAAAGAAAGTACCCCATTTTTTTGCTGGTATTTCCATAGGTCAGTTTTTGAGGGAGGAGGACAGCTTAAACAGCGCTTTAATTAAAACAAGTGTTGATATTTGTAAGCAGCTACATATTCCATTAAACAGTTATATTTTTTGCCAAGTAATACTTTTTTATGGATGCTTTGCAGACTTTAAAGGGAGGTAATTTGATGATTTTTGATAATCAAAATCTGCTACCTACACAATCGGTGTTGTGTTGGTTTTGGAAACAACGTATAGAGAATATTGTCTTGGACAAATTTAGGTAATGTTCCTAGATGTAATGTGTTTTTTTATCAAGAATGCATGGTTTAAGAAAAAGGCGGATAACTCCCCTGTGAACTGAACTTTTCACAAACATATTTTGTTTAGACTATTGGTGGTGGTTTATTATAATTATTCAATATACATCATCAATTATTTCCTGTATACAATTCATACACGTATAAATAAGTAAAAAAACACACACTTTAAATAACTACCAATTAAACCGTGTCCCAACTAGTTCACAGAACTCTTCGTTATAGGGTTTGAAATGTTCTTGAAGATTCTTCAAATGCACTGGATCCAAGACTGGATGTTCTCTACCTTTGCCACTGCCCATACAACCAGTCTCACTCAAGCAATAAAATCCCTTCACCTCGTTGTAGAACAATTTATCTTTAGTGACGAATGTGCTAATTCCAAGAAATTGTTCCGTCTGATCCATGCTTTCAAACGGGACCGTCTTAAACCTGTCACCGTCTACTATAAGAAATTGATTCCTCGGGAAGTACTGGAGCCATGTTTTAAATAAAGTGCTATATTGCGACCCTTCGATATATCTGCAATTAGCGTTCACATTCCCGGATTGGTTAAATGCACAGTCCTCAAACGTATTATATTCTAGATCTACCAACGACTGACCTACGTCCTAAAACAAAGGATGATATAAAAGTGATATTGATAGAAACAACGTTCTGGATATTTTTGAGTAGGGTGTATTTAGTTTCTATCGTATAAATGCTTTTAAAATGGTTTCTGGTTTCAAACAACATGTTATTATTTCTTTTGCACTGTTCAGCCAAATAAGTATGTTGCTTGTTGTATTCACATTTCGCTAAAATAGGCTTATGTTGTTAACGAAACAAGAAAGTGTTTCTGAACGGTCATTCAGTGTTTACGGTTTGTCTGCAATCTTGCCTCAATGGTTTATTCTCTTGTTGCTGTGGCTTCTGCCAAGTCATTGAGTACCTTCTTTTTGGATTTCTAGGCTATTGTGTTTTTGTATTTATATCTACACGAGCATCTTTGTGTTTTACTTATATTGCCTATTAACGCTGCCTTGTTGGTTAGAGAATAGTTCATGGCGGTGATTTCTTTATTTACACTGTCCCGTTTTATTGGGATGAAGTAGGGTAAGTTGAGGTTTGGTGCACCCTAGAAATTGGTTAAAAACAAACAATGGCCTTTTTTGCATCTGACCGTTCCAGGGCGGTAGCACTATTGTCAACCATTTTTTTGTGTTTGTGACTTCTTGTATATGCTTTTACTCTTTTTTTAACATTGCCATTCATGTTTGTCGTTCTGCGTGTTTGTTTTTTTATTTACTGTGTTCTGTGAAAGCTGCATTTCCTGTTCGACTTTGATACTTAATTTAACATTATGTTACTTAGACACAAACCAACAGCTGTTGGTTAAATCCGCACAATCGCATCCCCTTGCATCACAGGGTTTAGTAAACCAATGTAAACATCGTGAAATAAATGACCCTAAACACAATATGGAGGGTCAACTATTTAATTTATATTTAATTTAAACATTACAGGTGTTTGGAATGATTTAAGTGCAAAGTGTATATTTTAGACGTTTTACAATTGATATACGAATGGAGCAATATATTAAATATTAATAAAATATCACTATGGGTCTTTGTTACATAATAATTTGTCCTAACATAGTAATTTTATTTGTAGTGTGTGTGTGTGTGTGTGTGTGTGCGTGTGCGTGTACATACGTACACCAAAGTATTAAAATGATGTCCTGGTATAGTTTCTCCTTATAATTATATGGATTTACTGCCATGTTTCACTAGCTTGACTGTGGTAGCAAACCAAGCATAAACCCCCTCCTATTTGCTTTAGGTATAGTCTCACACGCTTTATATAGAACTATTTTATCTATAAGATGCAATACGTAAGTTAAAGCTACACAATCCCGATAAAATAATACAATTTCAAGTTGTTTTAAACATAAGAACGCCTATAGATGAAGTTCTTTGCTGGTTGTGTTGTCTACATTGTTTAGACTGGTGTATTGTCATAGCGTATATCGAGGCATTTGCATAATAGGCGTGATAAACGCTTCGGTAACTTTGAAATTGTACCACCCAGCGATTACAGGTATATAAACCTAAACGTTTATATAGCAATTTGCTCAGATATCCGATAACTACAGACTATTCAACTCGATGAGGATATTTAATGGCGTGCAAACTAACTATATACATGTTTGTATTGTTGAACGAAAGGGAACAAGTAAAAACGTAAATACATCACTATGTAGAGACTTATAAACACTTACCCGCGTATTCCACATATGTTCCATATATTGTATATACTTATTTCCTAAAATATCCTTCAAATAATCCAAAATCACACACGTATTATACATGTATACATATACAGAGAGCGTGTATCAGTAGCCAAAAGTATGTAACGTGAAATACATGCTCAAGTTTTGACACGGGACAGGGAGAAATTATTGTTTACAATGAGACACTCGGAGGATATTGTTCAAATTAAGTTATATATATGGAATTTTCTTTTGTTGGAAAAAGACCAGCAATATCATTTCTCGCAAATCGTAGTTTTCAGGATGTGAGGAAGGGATATACACGTGAAGGTCGCCCATCGGTCTATCCTTCAGTTGCACTTTTCAATTCCGGAGCTTCTTGGGAAATAATAAGAGTTACAATTCGTAAACAAATGGATCGCTCTTGCGTGCGAGCTTTTGTAGGTGAGTGCCTAAACCGTGCTTGTGTGCGAGCTATTATGCATATGTTTGTTAATATTTAAATCTGACGAATTTGAAAGGCATTTGAATACTACTTCTTCATAAAAAAGAAAATTCATAAAAAAAAAGTTTTTAAAAGTGCTAAGGCCTGGGCTAGAACCCCGTCCGCAGCGACGAAAGGATACTAAGACAGCGCGTTAACCTATTGCGCTATGGAGGCCGATTAACAATGTCGTATTAATTAAGTTACTTTACATAAATATGCTCATTCGCGAAGACTGCTAATATCACGGTGGATAGACGTAACGGACCCTGGTTGCTCAAAACTGCGTTACCTTGATTCTGGTTGCACTTGTAACGGACCCTAATTGGTAAATGGAAACTGGTGTCAAAAAGTTCGAACATAAAGATGCAGTATCGTATGTATAAGAAAAAAAATTATGCGACGGAATTTTTGAATATCATATCCTTCGAAATGCATTTTCTTATGTACAACAAATGCAGAATAATTCCTAACAAGCTTACTCTTAACCGGTCGATACAAAGTTGATGACTTTAAAAAGCCAAACTTCCATATGTTCTCTCTGACTGATTTAATGTGATCCCAAACTGGTTTGCAACTGCTGTTGATCAATAAAGATAACTGTTTAGTCTAAAAATCTGCAAATATTTACATTATGTCTAAATTTCAGAGAAACGGACCCTGGTTGCTTTGTAAAAAATGCTTGAGATTCTGGCAACGGTCACAATCTGTATCTTTGGCACCGGATCCTGGTTGATAGATTGTTTTCTATATACCTTCAGATTAAAGAGGAGAAAACGACGATCGGAACTATGGCTCCACCAAAACAAGCAATAAAAACAAACATCTATTGGTTACATGGTGTTTTAAGTCATCTTCAGCACATTTTAGGTTATATATGATGGTCGATTTTTTCGTGGGGGAGGCAAGGCAGACCATCCACATTTTCATAAGTAGGACATGTACTGCATGCCTCATGAAATCTGGGAACGAGCTGGATTCGTACCCACGACCGTAGCGGTGAACTTGAAACAGTGCCTCACCACTCTGGACCACCGTTACTAAAATCATTCATGCGACAGCATGATGGAAAATAGAAAAAAGAACAGCCCAATATTGAATGTAGAGGGTGTGATCTTGTTGTAGTGATAGAATCTGGTGGTGAGTTTGGCTAAATGCATCTATGTCGTACAAGGTACAATACTAAACAAATGTACTCCGGACCTACCTTCGTGTATATACATTTGCGCCTTGAGATAATTCTCTCTTCACGACCTGTCTTCCGTCGACAGTACCCTAAAATAAACTATGGGCCCGCAATAGACATTAACCAAACTTACTTTCCCCGCAGTGCGCTGCATGACGTTTTTTGTCGCCGTTTTACACGACAATGACCTCAAACAGTTTTTATATTTGTAACCGGAGGCCCCGGGTTCAATCCTCCGTGGTGTCATTGAGTTTCGTCGGTGTGTTCTTGGGCAAGAAACTTTCCCTTAGCCTCGTCTGTCGGATTGGGACGTAAACTGGGCGGTCTCGTGTATCGGTCTGTCCTCCGAGCACGTTAAAGAACCATAGGAATCTATTCGATAATAAGAGTAGGGCACGGTTCCCGGATTCCTAGGTATCCTTCCTCTCTCTCCGGGGCGGCTCTAAATAACCTATACTGTGTTGATGATCCGTTAAACAATATTCAATATTTAAAAAAAAAAGTTTATTAAAATGCATTATCTTAGAGCACGCAGCTGTGTACACACTGTCTGTAAAAATCCGAAAATTAAAAAAACAACACAATACATAAAAAACAACAAAAACAACAACAATCAAATGAAAAAGTAGGGACGAGAGGATATAAGGATTCAGACTATATCATCAACATGTCGGCGTCAAATAAGATATAAAATAGTGGGAAAAAAACGAACCACAGCGTATCTGGGAATAAAACAATATTTATAGCCGGTCGCCCAAAAGAAAGGAAGGATACATACAAATCCGAGAAGCTGCCCTAATCTTACTTACGAATATATTTTCCTTTGAGCCAATTGTTCCAAGGATAGACTCCGAAACACAGAACCGGTGTACATACCAATCCGACGGACGAGAATAAAGGAACATGTTTTACTCAATGTTAGACTTGTGGCGATAAGGCTTCATCCGGGTCAAATGCAACGTGCCATCAAGTAGACCACGCCAGCCCCCTTGAAGTGTACGAGTTCCTCGCCGATGTTTGGAGGGTTAAAACTCGTTAAATGGAAAAATCTTTAAAATATCTCAGCACATTGTTTTTTTCCATAAGTTGACCCCCGCATAAACCCCACCCAATTGAAAATGTCGCAGCTTTATCTTCCACCGCTGATATCAGACCGAGATATTTCGAACAGGGGAACATATCTAGTCGTTTTTGGACTAGTGCTTTTCAAACCCTAGTCCTTAGCAGGCGACAAAATTCGAGCACGCTAGAAGCCGCAACAGATCGTCACTGACGAAATGTAAAGCTACGCTAACAGACAAAGAGAGCGTCAGCTGTCATTTTGATTGGGTGTTCATTCGCATAAAAGAGATAAAACACATCCCACTCACTGTATGCATATTCATAGGGGCCCTGGCCTTGTGTAGAGAAGAAATAGTTCTCCGGATCAGGCAAATACCATCTAAATCGTAAATAAGCTGTGGGAAATGGAAAGAAAATTGAAGAATGTGATGTTTGGGCCTATGCTTTTTTTCTACTAAGACAAGAAACAATATGATCTATTTTATCTTGAAATATTATAAACCCCGTTTGGACCCCGTACATCCAGCTTTGCAAACCTGGGATAAAGTAGCTCATTTGCATATTAATGTCGAAAGGACCAATGCTTCCGAGCAAAAGTAGTTATTTTTCAGCAAAATTGTTTTAATAGTTTACGTGTTTTTACCCGCCAGGGTCCTTTACATGAGTAACCTGGATCAAGGTAACGCTGTTTTGATCAGCCAGTGTCCGTTTCAAACGTCTGTCCACCGTGAATATAAACCATTGCTTTTCAACATATTGCTTTTCCAGGTCCGTAGCTACACTGGGGCACACAGAGGTATTTGCCTTGGTTGAATTTTGGAAATGTACATACTTTACCTAAAAACAACTATATACTAGTATATAAGGACCCTTGGGGCAAATGCAACACATTCAAGGAAATTAAAACAAAATCTAGGGTGGAGATTGCCACTGGACACCAACATAAGGGATATGCCTCGGTTGAATTTCAGGGCTGGTTACGGGCCAGTTTTCATTCAAAATTTCTTTACAAATCAATAAAATTAGGAAAGGCTAATTACTAGTATTTGAACACGTACCCTGTCTTACAGACGGAAGCTGACATCTTTCATATTTTCTTCGATTTTGAAATATTATCAATCAGAATTTTAATGTTCAGATTGCCAATTCATACATTTGTGTTGCTTTTTTTTTGTTTCGTGAAAACATCAATATTGGGCCCCACCCCGAAATATTGGGGTGTGGAGTCCTCCGGCTCTTACGCCAATGTTTATAAGACTATGTAGAAACTATGTAGAAACTCTCTCACTATCTCAATGCCTTCCAACCCACTCCTTCCTTCCCCCACTCTCTCTCACCTTTACTCACTTTTTTCCCTCCCTCCCTCTCGCTTTCGTTCTTTCTCTGTATCTCTCTTTCTGTGTGTGTGTCTCTCTCTCTTTCTTTCTTTCCTTCTCCCTCTTTTTGACTCTCTTTGTCTCTCTCTCTCTGTCTCTGTGTCTCTTTGTGTCTCTCTATCCATTTTGTTTTCAATTTCAAAATTTCAATTCATGCATAAATTAAGAGGAATTCATTAAAACTATGTTGATTTATAATCTACTAATATGTGTAAACCATGCATGCATAACTTCACATAACAAATACTATATCTCCATCTTTACTATTAGTTACGAGCCTCTACCAATATACCAATTTCGATAAACAATGTCTCCCTTGTGTTTTGAGTCAATATACACTACTGGCTGTGTACCAGATTTCGTCATATTTATGCACGTTTATTATTATAATTCAATTAAAACACGCTTTCTGGTAATTATTTTTGCCCTTAGAGAAGCTTACCCCTTTGCCGTTAAAAGTCGGTGATTCCTTTATTTTTATTCTTGGTAACAAGTGTCACGTGACCGTTGCTATATATAGCGTAAATAGGCTCGGTCTATGACGCTGATTGCACCAGTTATCGTCATCCTCAAATAAACGCCGACAAACTGGCCTTTGAGATAACCGAAATATTTCGTATTTACTTACATTTAATACAGTAGCATATATGAAGTCTTTCACAGATAAGTATCTTCGAAAGGAATATGTATAGCCGATGTTAACAAAGTTTGTCAACAGTACCATTGGACGTAATTGTGTATGACTTTGAAGTAACGTACGGCACGTACGCAGACATATAATAAATTGTCCGATAAACATCTATATCTTTGGAATGGATTCTTCAATGTTAGTGAAATTGAAGTTTGATTCATGTAGGTATTAGACATTTAATTTGAAAAATGGATTGAGGTACATGATCAACTGAAAATGTTATGATAACTATGGCAACAGTGTGTAGCGCCAATCAACACACATTTTAGCAGCAACGTCGGTTTTCACGTCAAATTGGCGTGGCTCCTAGACTGTTTTGTGCAGACATATTTCCAACCATAGTGTTTGTTTTCTTTTCCGTAAAATATAATATTTTCACACGTGTAAAAATGTTTTTTTGAACTTATGACGATGACGTTAATACATGTAAATTACTCATGGGTTGCATCCTCGTTATGTTAATTACCTGCCTGGTCCCCTGTAAAAACAAAAATTGTTATAACAAACAATAAACGTATTGTTAAATTTCTGTTTTGTCGTCTTCTTCGTACGTTATTGCACGCAAGTGGTTCCAATACAAATAAGATACAAATTATTAAACAAACATTTTTATTATTTGCCATAAATTCAATTTCATTTACTTCATCAAGATGTCAAATCAGTAAATGTCAAAATGAATGAATGTGAATGAACAAAATAAAGATCGAATTTAATGACTGACTGACTGACCGAATGAATTAATGGATAAATCAATTAACAAACGAACAAATGAATGAGTTAACAATTAATTCACCAATAAATTAATAATGAATGAATGTGAATGAATAAATAAAGATCGAATGTAATGACTGACTGACTGACTGACTGGCTGTCTGACTTGCTGAACGAATGAATTAATTAGTTAACGAACGAACGAATGAATGAGTTAACAATTAATTCACCAATAAATTAATTAATAATAATTATTCAAGCATGGATTCATAAATGAAACGGCATTGCCACAAATTAATGAGCACCGTTACGTACGCCAAAAGATGATTAAATGCCGTGATATCAATTAAAAGTGGATACTTTTTAGTGTTTAATTTTTAGTGGTGTTAAATGATTTTGCAATTTGATTATGGAAGTCCCATTCTGATTATGTTATATTCATATATACAAACGAAAGTGTTCCATCACGACAGCCGATGCAACCTCGGGTTCATGACATGACGTATCGTGTTATATACACGCTCGCGGCTGTGATTGCCGTAATCATTGTCGTGACTATGAACATCACTCCTCGTCATACTGGTAAGGCATGCAGAAATGGCAATATCAGAAGACACTTTCATCTTGCAGGCTCTCATGTAAGATATTCCTTTCCTGTTCTGATAGACAGTCCTCATGAAACCATCCTGTTCCCGACAAACACAATGGATCGTCACAACCGTACCACTTGATCCCGTTTCCATCATCGGTTACTCGTCCGCGGATATGTCAAACACCACAGGTGTACATTCTGTGTGCCAACCTTCCCTGCTTCTGACCTTCCGTTTCTATCGTTGAGTCC